>JAHDVE020008392.1:0-25353 GCA_022606495.2 Halesus radiatus | reverse complement strand
ACAAACCACTTTATCTATCAACCATTAAAAAAAAGATTTCGTTTGATTCGTATTTTGAGTTAGAGGTCGCTCAATTTGATATGGCGACACCGGATTTCCCAGTCCTACTCATGTTTTCCCACGAATTAGTAATGAAGTCAAGTGCAAGTATCGTGGTTTAATTATCACCACATTGACGGAAGCGAGTGATGCATTTTCTCATTTGCTAATTAAACATTGCGTATTTTATATCCAACGAATAAAGAAAAGTAGATCAGTGTTACTTGTAGTTGCCTACGCACTTCAAGTAATATTTAGAAATTATCTTATTGTGGTGAAAGCGGACACAACAAAACCACTTTTTATTTAATATAACATTTTTCCTTTTGTTTGGTGATTAATGAATGTGACAATTTGTCGGTTTGACGCATTTGACTGGTATTTTAAAAAATGTGTGCGACATTTTCTAAAGTAACTATATATCATTTTAATCATCATTTCTTTATCGTTTAACGCCATATTATTCATCCTCCACAGGGGTGGGCAGAGTGGATATAACGCACACATCTCTGTCTTGGCAAACGCTCCTTGATTCATTCGCATTCGAATTTCGAATAGGTCGCGCAATTACAGTTGATGCGAACCACATATGCTTAGAACTGTGTTTTTTTGGGCATATGTATATACTTCCGACAGTGATATCCTTGCCATACGTCACTAAGAAACAGCTGGTTGTCCTACTTGCACCTACTTATTGTTTTTACCGAGGAAGGGACAACAAGTTGGTGCAAATGTTAATTGAATCATTTGACTATTCGACAAGTTTTAATGTATGTTCTTTTGTCTGTATTAAAATTGAGCTTTTTTGCAATTTTCTTTTCTGAAGTCGAATAACAAGTTTGTAGCATGCTGTATGCTAGCAATGCATCTGTGTGACTACTGTATTTGCGTCAGCTCTAGTTGCGATACCTTATGAATCGAACAATCTCCATATATAAAAATGAGTGTTTGGTCTGTGTGTCCTCGATTTTCTCGACCGGTTTCTCTGAAAATAGCACATTTTCTTATTAGTGCCGGAAAGGTTTAAGAGTAGTTTGCATGACATCCAATATGTAAAACTGATGATATAACGTTTTAAAATTAGTATGAAAAAGATTGAAACTGCCATGTTGTACCCACTACACTATACCACTCTGGTTAGCCACAGATTACATATTCCAAACAAGAAGGTTTGTTTTTATAGAATATTTTCATAATGTAAAACAAAAGTAGGTACCTAATTAAGAACTTTATTGTTTAGATATATTTTGAAAAAAATACACGTTTGGAATGAAATAAAATTTTCAAATGAATGTTTCTTTATTTAGAGATAGTAATAGTCGTCACAAAGCATTACTTTCGCTGTCAAATCATTCGTGGCACCAAAACGACATGCAATAATTCACAACATTTTTCCAAAAAAAAAAAATCCCGATCAAGGCCGGGTACACATCATCTAGTCTGAAATAAAAATATCAAATGTTGTCCGGTTATTTTTATACCTAATAGAAAACATGGATCGTTCGATATTTTTCGCTGATTACTCGATCCGTTAGTATTATTATTTTCCCTGGATATTCGGTATACCGAAATACCGAATGATTGATTGATCTATAAAACCATCTTCCGCTCCCGTCAGGCCTTTCCGAGTGGCTAGATGTTAGATATCGGATATAATGGCACGCTGTGAGTAATAGATTCGTTATATCGAGGAAATATAATATTTCCCATCTGAGGACCCTATGGAATGACGGTGAAAACTCAATCATTTAGATGTCTCTCTCTCTGTACAACAAATTTCACACTCAATATCTCGTCATATTAGAGACAAAGCATTGCTGTATCTTATTTAGGAAATGTAATATTTTGACAGTGTTCATTCGATATTTCGAACCTCGCTATTACGATACCCTCGCTAAATGACTTTTTTTACAGTTTTTTAACTTACTTCCGTTTCAGACATATTTCCAAACTCTGCCATTTTTTCAATAACAACTAATTCTAAATCTCCGTTTGTTATTGTTCCTGTCTCTCTTGGACACCTATAGTTTATATGTTTTACTCATAATGAGTTTATTATATTGAAACTTGGTCGAATTTGTTGGAAACACTGAATAGACAAACCAACAGAAGTGTGTTGTGGGCGAGTCTGGTGTGCCTGAAGTGAGGTCAATTTCCCTTACTTCGGGTTAAAATGATGAACCCTTTTGAAATATCGAAAAAGATCTTACGTAAATTGGCAACATCCGTTATTTTTCTTTCACATGTGTTTAGATAAAACTTCTAGTACTATCTAAAATAAGTACCTGTGTGATGAATACAATATTATGAACACTACTGTATCCTTGTATATATAGTTCTTATAAATAAAGTGAATGTTTTACTTGCATCAAGTCTACGACGATCCGACCTTTCGATTCATTTATCGCTCGCTGTCCGTAATAAATTTAATCGAAATATCGTGCTCTAAAAATTAATTTCGTCTTATACAGGTAATATTATTTGACAATCGCATTTTGTTGCTGAGAATGAAGTCAACTAGACTACCCAATTTCGACATTATAATTCGTTTGCAATGACGTCAGAACGTTAAATTCAGTAAATTCGTACTTCTCATGGACGGAACTTCGTAATAATGCTCGGGCCATTTAACTTCTCTCGCTTGGAAGAGGAAATTACAATTTACATCTCAGAACGTTCAGAAACACAACTTCGGAGTGTATTTTTTTTTAAAATGATTGTGTTCGGATTCAACACTTCAGGTGTACTTTTAGATATCCATTCAAAGTGCCAGCAAAGGGATGGCAAAGATGTAATGGGTTATTCGAAATGATGGACTCAATTTGGTTCCGCTATATCTCCTGAATTATACGTTATGTATGAATTATCTACATTGCAAATGAAAGGGGAGGTCCAAAATTTACGAATCCCACCGTTAGATCGCTCATAGTTGCGTAAACGACCGCTAGAGTGATCACGTCGTCAAGCAGCCATTTCGCGCCAGTTGTAAGTAAAATGGTTACTATGCAGCACAAGGTTTTCTATGTTCGTGAGTTCTGTAAAATTGAGTCGGATACTGTAATGTAACATACCTTTAATCTCCATTTTAACATTTGTTAGTATCATCAATTTGAGGAAACTGGATGTCTCTGTAAAGGAAAGATCCCGGGCCGACCGCGTGTATCAGAGGAGAACGTGTGCGATTCAGTCCATTACTTTTATTAGTCCATTTTTTTTTACTTTAAATCAATTCAGAATGTCTGTAGAACTTAACGGCATATGGTAAGCCTTGAAAATTGACATGAAACGACATTAACGCCCCCTAGTGGCTACTGTCGTTTGTAGTAGGAATTATGACCTAAATCCACCTTCAAAACCTTTCACGATAATTTGCAAGATGTCAGTATATTCGGTATATATTTTCGAATTCCAAAAAAAATTGTTAATTTTACTTATGAATGGTAAATTTGTCACCTTTCACATGAGACCTGGCAGTGTAATGGTCAGAGGAGTTGCTTTCTATTCGGACTATGTGGGTTCGATTCCTTTCCTTTTTAATGTTTTTTTTTAATTATTTTTTTTAAACTATTGTATAAATTTAAATTAAATTAAAAATGTAAATGTTTATATAAATTTTATTGGGAAAACAAACTATGAATCTCTGAACGCAAATGGAGAATAGTTCAAATAACCACCGTGGCGCTGCGTTAGACGGAAATTTACGAACGTCTCGCCAAAGGGAACACGAATGAATGATTCAAATAACCACCGTGGCGCTACGTTCGTTCTAACTTTCTGCCGCGATATAAAAACAAAATTTGTCACTTGACAAAAAATAATAGGTCTATTCTAATTTGATGATTTGCCGTTTTTTGTGAAAAATCACCTCAAGTGTACACATATGTTAATTTTTCTTTTTACTGTTTTTTACTTTTTAATTTTAAGAAAATAAATTTAATAATGTTATTAAAATCTGCAGGTATTTTAGTTTTTATTATTATGATAGCTGTTTCAGCGGTCAAAACTATTTTCAAACGGTTTTGAACGTCGAAAAAAGCTGTCACAAAAAATAAAACGGAGTTCTACGAAACACGGTAAGTACGTAAGATAAAAATGGCGATAAAAAACGGCCATAGTAAAAAGAAAAAATAATGCAAATATACGTATTTTCAATAAACTTAATTGAATTAAAGCTGAAAAAAATACATATCCGTACCAGGGAACGAACTCGCGATCTCTAGATATTGATGGGCGAGTGTTATTTCTAAAATATAAGTGCTGATCAAGCGTTGGTTTTAGTCAGTTGAGGACTTTAATTGTTTTTTGTATTTTACCCTTTATTAAAAGTTTGTATTTTATACACTTCAGTCGGGTATTTTTTTGCGCCGGCGGACTGTTGAAAATAAAGGTCCCGCGCGAATTTCTTTAATTTGTTTTAAATCGCTATATCTTAAGCAATACCTTACCTTTCTCGCACGAAAACGTTTTTTTGCAAACACCCACAGTTCCTATAAATACGTCATCGTACGTCAAATATTTTAATTTAAAAAAATATAGCAATATGCATGGGGATTGAACCCTGACACAGCGCTTGGGAGGCCACTATCCTAACCACTAGACCACCAACTGATATTAAAGTTGCGACAAATTTTGTCTTTATAAGTGAAAATAAATCATTTTTACGCGCAAGTTTAAAAATGAATTCCTGACACGTATTTTAAAAAAACGTTAGTTCGCTTTCTGACCGCATAGTAGATAACATCAGCAGCACCTGACGGCCAAAGAATTCATTGATTTATAAACCGGCCTTTCTGAATTGAATGGTGGTTTAAAAATCTCAAAATACTTTTAAAAACTGGAGAAAAATAATTGCTATCATCTGCAAGTGAGTTTTTTTTTTAATAAACTTTACGTAACTTTTTTAAGCCGCATTTAAAAAAACATGAACGTTAGTGTTCATAAAAAATTTAAACTGCACCCAACATTTGTTTTTTATTGGAATTTTTATGACCGCATGTTGAAGAAAAACGTTCAAAGGATTTTTTAATGATATTCGATATTTAAAAATATTTTGTGAAACAGACGTAGATCGGTCAGAAAAAGATTATATTTCTAATTTGATTTTAATGAATGCTAAACCTATGTAAATTTAAAAAATATATAATTCATATTTTTCTCCTTATAAACATCATGTTTATGGTATTGCGTAATAATATTATCATTATTTCGGAATAATGAATTATTCCTCTCCACCTTAAGGAAAGATGGATATTTTTCAAATGAAGTGAACGACCCCAAAATATGTGTTTTACAGTCGCTATTTCTAGAACACAAAGAGTACCTACATATTATGATACGGGAAAGTCAAGAACTGTTGTTTTAAGAATCTAAACAATTCGTGCTTATTTTGTTATTCGTTTGGGATTCCTGTAGTTAATCTATATTTTATTTTCGGCCCCATTTTACAGCCTCCGTGGTGAATTTAATTTAATATGTAGGCCCTGCCAGTTCTGAGTGTTGTGATGTCAATAACCAGCAGTGGCAACTTATACCTACCTTCATGTTGTCCAGAAACTCGTGGTACAAGGGTAAACATGGCGAATCTACCTCACATTTGGAATCGATGGTAATTTTCAAGAGTCAAGCCTCTCAGAAGCCGAGCGTACTATGCGAGGCCCCCCAGAGGCTTTAATAGTGCACAACTGCTGACCCTGTACAAATTGCAAGTGCGCCCCAACGTTGAATTTGGTAGCTACCTCTGTTCTGGAGTCTCAAAATACCTGAAATCCCTGACTGCAGAAACGGGCGGTCCGTTCGATAGATTTCCCTATCTTAACAAATGGATTGTAATCTTTAGAGCACAGACATCAGGTGAGAATGCTGTATTTGTTCTACCGGTATTTCAATGTAAGATGCTTTGAAGAACTAGCGCCATTGATTCCTTCGGCTCCGGTGTGTAGTCGGGAAACACGCCAATCGCGCGCCCAATGTTTGTACACGATTGACAATTGTCACATAAGAACGGGTCGTTTCTACGACTCGTTCTTATTTCTACACCCCGACTGTGGATCAATTTACCGGCCTCTGTATCCTCTGCCTCCCTCCTGCAACATGGGTCTCAAGACCAACAAGTTTGAATATAAAATCCAATTCCATTCTAAAATAAGTCTCAAAAAGAAATGAAAGACTCTATGTTTAACACTCCCACAATCGTGCTGAATACTTTCAAAGGTTTGTGTTTTTAAAATGTATGTAATCGGGTTCTCTTTGCTTCCTTGCTTTTTTAATTTTGTCAGTCAACGCAACATTAGTTTAATCATTCAATTTAAACACAAATTTAATACCAGTTCTAATTCAGCCGAATGTAATTATTTATTACACTGTGTCACAGTCGCTATCTCTTCATGTTATCCCATTTCATCTCGCAGGATCTAATCTTCGCAGCATCCAGCTGACAGGATGTGAGGCTTGAAACTAATGACCCTCGCTAGTCTCTTTTTATCTCCAACAGTTCCTGTTCACACACGCATATGCAAATGAACGACGGGGTAAACACACTAACAGTATTATTCTTTTTATTTGGACTTATTTATTTACGCCTATGGGGCTTTTACATAAACAATTACATAATCGTGATTTTAAATTAGAGAAAAAGAAAATAGAAGAAAATATTTTTTGAAAGTATGGGTACACTGAATAGCAAAAATAGCAAAATAAAAAGTCAAATAAGGGGTAAAAATCAACATCAATAACAGGTACATTAACAAAATTATATGATATAGCTGATGTGTACCCGGCGTTCCCGGGGATTTTTTTTAATAAAGTTATGAAGTTGTGAATTCTTGCTTTTCGTTTGATTGATTTAACAGCGAAAGTAATGCCTTGTGATTCCTCTGTCTCTAAACAAAGAAACATTTATTTGATTATATTTTTTATTTCTAAAAATTATTTTTTCAACATGTATCTAAATAATAATAATAATAATTGGATGATTTGTATAGCGCCGTTTTTGTGAACAATCACCTCAGGGGCGCTGTACAAATATTACTTCTATTCTTTAACTAATTATGAACAGACAGATACAGAAAAACATACTTACCTGGCAGGTCGCTTAAGATTAACACAGTTTTATTAGAATATTTAAGTATAGAGATGAAAGTTTTACAGTTGCTATTTTATCCTCCTTTTCCATAGATGTTACATTTATTAGAAGATTGGTGGCACAAGAAGAGTTCGTATTTATTGAAATATTTATAATTTTTAGGACTGGAAAATATTTATAAAATGACCTTAAAAAGCGTAAGAAGCTTTTAGTAGATATTAACATTTTTTATTTATTTTTACACTTTTAGTTATTTACAGTGTTGCGGGCTGTGGACGCATTTGCGCACCGATGCGTGAATTTTTAAACTTTTTCAATTTAATGACTAGGTAAACACTAACCGGCTGGCCTAGCTAAGCAATTTACGGCTGCATTTCTTCAATTTATGGATAAAGTTCTTAATTAGGTACCTACTTGGGTTTTCCATTTTTTAAATTCTCTACCCAAACAAACCTTTTTCTTTTGAATATGTAATCTGTGGCCAACCAGAGTGGTATATTTATGGATTAATCTCAATACAACACTGCGGGTTCAATGTTTTTCATACTATTTTTAAAACGTTATAGCAACAGTTTTACATATTGGATTTCATTCAAACTACTCTCTAAACCTTCCCGCCACTAATAAGAACAAACTGTGCTATTTTCAGGAAAACAGGTCGAGTAATTAACAAAACCGTTATATTCATTAAGCCATAAAAAATTACAATTACCTCCCCATTGAAATGTGATTAATCAGAACCAATAAATAAAATTAATCTCTTTAAAAAAACTTACATACGTAAATATCTTATAAATATGAAGAAAAATAAAGTATGTAGAAGTAAGAAGTGTGTGCCGAGACCGAGTTGATGGGATGGATGATTAGTTAGTTAGTGATTAAGCAATAATAAATTCCCCTAAGCGTTTCATAGTGAATATTGGAGGAATGAATCTTTCAAACTTGATAACAATTTATGCAACGTGTAAGTATTATTGGATGAGATAGAACGTTTTAATTCAGAATGAAAATAAATGTTATCTTCCAGCATCCCGCTTTCAAAAGGCATCCCATTAAATCATCGCAATCTGTCTCTAATTCAAATGCGGTTCATATCAAACGCTAAGACGCGCTAATGATCACGAAGGGTCTCTCTTAATAGTTTATGTCTTCTAATCTCTAATAGTATTTCTGGTCGTGTATTATGTAACTAACTCATCAAATGAATGACTATTTATGGGATTTTTCTAAACGGATCAACGAATCAAGCGCTTATTATTTGTTAAACGGTGCGTAGTTGTAGGAGGGTTTGAAAGTTTCTGAAGTATCTTATTATATAATGGAATTAACATTAAAACCTGCAAAACATCCTACATCGGTACAATAATAACCAAATGGTTAAGAGGAACGGTAAAGCTGCGCGGCCCATTTCATACAAAACATAATTTTAGATTTGAGGCTAAAATATCCATCCAAACAGAATGATCTTTTTTTTCATCAAAAGGTATAGTAAATATCTAATACAGATTAGAAGTATTTAAAAAAATGGCTGCCAATGGCGATTTAAAAAAAAAAGTTTTTACTCCATTTACTATGGAAATATAAAATTTAAAACCGACCTATTTACATTGGAACACAAATTTGCTGAACATAATTTAAAATATCTACACAAAAAAGGGTTGTTTTATATATTTTTTATTTTTATTTTATATAATCATATTTACATAGCAAATATGATAATTAAAAAAAAAACCATAAACCCACAAATAATTTTTAAAGTTGCCTCTAAAAACATGAAAAATTGATTTATTTAATGGCATATACTCGTTTTTCATCATTCAAAACAAAAATAAATAAAATACTTCTAATCCTTACTAGATACTTACTATACCTTTAATTTAAAAAATATGTATCATTCAGTTTGGGTGGGTATTTTGGCTTTAAACCCAAAATTAAGTTTTGTATGAAACAGGCAGCGCAGCCGTTGCTCTTAATTGGCTTGGGTAGAGGACAGTCTGAAATAATGTCACTTAAATTTATTCATACATATTATTCATAACACACTCAGTAGATAGATTGAAGAAAAACAATTACAGAATATTTCACCGCGTGTAACCGGACCATTTGATTTCTTAGAACAGGCAACGCTATTGCGCTACTATTTTTTAATTATTTATTATTGTATTATATAAAATTGTTTAACTAAACTCCTGCTGACAAGCTACTTGCAGTGGCTTAGCGGGTACAAGTTCCCATTTGTGAAAAAATAATATCCTAGCTGGGAATTCATATCGACTTGATAAGAGAATAGCTCTTGTACACGTTTTAATTATTTTTAGTTGTTTAAATATTCCCAATTGTTAATATTTATTTTACAATATTTTGTTATGTGCTATATAAATATAACTAGCCTATTAGCGCCCTTGAGGTGATTTTTCACAAAAACGGCGCTATACAAATCATCCATCTATTATTATTATTATTAACTACGTATCGACTGTGTAATAAATAAATTAAGAATTACATTTGTGCATTTTAGTGTAATTAAATGAGTTACTGTTTTTAATCGGGGATGATAACGAGGTGGGAAAGCGGAAGATTGCGAATCAACTGCTTATTCAGACCTGGTCACAAAACATGCACACTAAAGTCATTTGAAGCAATCATTTTCTAACGATTGATATTTTAGCATTTAAAAAATGTCATAAAATTTTATTACGTTATTTTCTTCCCCGTGAACTGTACAGTGTACACATAGCGTACCCACGTGTCCTACAGAGGCATGGGGAGGTAAATTAAATCATTCATTAATATATATATATAAATTTTTGTATGACTTTAAGTGCCTTTTTTAAAGATAATATAGCTGTCTACTTCTACCTGCTGAACTGGCCACCAAGATTTACTATTTCTACAGCCGTTAAACATCTGAAGTAAGGCGAAACTAGTGACATCTACAGTTCCTATATAGTCGACTGTTTTCCTTAATGTCATTCATTCTTTCACTCCTGCTTGTCCTGTGCAGTACTTAGTTCATTTGCACTTTTATAATTTAATATGTTATTTTTTTTACTATATTTTGTATTTTTCTCTATAGCGTCGATATGCACTTTGTTTCAGTGTTAAACTACCGCTTTCGTAAAATGCAAAATTTTGTATCTCTTTGATTTTAAAATTTGGTAATTTATCATGATAACATTGTCCTTCCAGGAAAGCGTTTATTCAAATTCACCAGGAGCATAATTAGGAATTGTTTCAAACATGTATGTGAATTTTATGCTCTTCCTGTACATTCATAATACATGGTTCATTTTCATTGACGTAATATAAAGGCAAACCAAGCCTATTGTTGCACCAACAAAGAATATTTAACAACAGAAATGCATCTCTGTGTGCAGCAGTCAAATGTGGCGCTTATGTACCGATATCCTTATGGTCCATTGAATCTGGGGGCTAATGAAGCTATTCATGATTATACGCATTTATTATCAACTAACTGGTCTGCTGGACTTTTATTCGTGGATGTTTCATTGAATGTGCTTTTAGCTATTCTCGATTATAGGCCTTTATTATCAACTAACTGGTCTGCTGGAATTAGTTGATTTTTTCGTGGATGTTTCATTGAATTTGCTTTTAGCTATTCACGATTATAGGCCTTTATTATCACCCAATTGGTCTGCTGGACTTAGTTGATTTTATTCGTGAATGTTTCATTGAATGTGATTTTAGCTATTCACGATTATAGCTCTTTATTATCAACTAACTGCTTGTGAATACTGCATAAGGTTTTCTCGTGTCCAGAACTGATGTACTACCGCACCCTCAATTAAATAATGTTGTTAGGACGGTTGTCCACAATCTCTTATAAAATGCGAAACTACTGGCCGAAGATAAGCGATGGTTAAAACAGTAAGTAGCTAATATCTGAATATTACTGCATTACTGGAAAAAGGGTAAAGGGAATATTAAGTCTCGTTCAATTTTATTGGGGACCCTAGTTACTTCCTTTCGCATCGTACGTATTTTTTTCTAACCTTCAAGTACGTAAAGGTTAACGTAACGCAATTTCCAAAAATGTACTGAAATTTGCCAACTTTCTTGCTTAGAACTACATAATAATATAACTGGAATGTAAAAATACCACATGTAATTAAAGGGACTTGGCACTTTTTATTGTTATTGGATTATACTGCCGTGGTAAGCAAAAACACAGTAATTACCATGGGAGTCATTCTCCAGAATGAAGGGTCGAGTTTTGTTTAACCTTTTAGCTCATTTACAATTGGCTTATGTACTGATTATTTGTCAAAACACTTATAGATACTTATTCTATATTTCCATTAGACCAAAGTAAAAAAAAAACTGTGTTCTTCTGTTTTTACTTACCAATGGTGAATGTTTCTGACGTAATTGTGGTAAGTAAAAAAACAGTATTTTATTTTACTGTTTTTTTATAATTTTAACAAGATATTTACTTCTTTGCATAAAGATGCAAATAAGTAAATATCTAAAATAAATATTTTATGTTTAAAACAGGTTTTAGAATAATAGAAACACGAAAAATCCAACGAAAAATCTCCACCCAAACTTTAACTAGGTCCTAATAACGCCGCACTGTCTTTCACTCAATGGCGGCGTTATTTTAATGTATTTCAAGATGATAGATAAAAACACAGCATGTTCATAAATTTAAGTATAAACGCAGTAATTTCTACGTAAAAACTGTGTTTTTACTTACAGAAATAAAAATACTGCGTTTTTTTTACCAAGAGGGACAAAATTACGATGACATCAAAAAAAAAATTATACAAAAAACGTGTAATATTAAAATGTAATAATATTATTTGAAAAACACAAGAAATTGATACTTAATAACTTCCCATATTCAACTATTTTTTGCTAATTTTGGTAATTACTATCTTTTCACTTAAGACGGCAGTATGGTGTCCCCAATTTAAGAAATGTTATGAAACTGGAGAAGATGGGGGAGGTTAAGGAGAAGAGTTTGATTAAGATCGGGGAGCAACTTGGTGTTCATATTCAGATATTAAACAAATCTGTATTTTAGTGTCTAAATCGTAGGTAGCCAGTTGTCGTCACCTTCTCATATCGTATCCTCTTTTTTTTAAGGTAACTCTATATCTTCTTTGGGGATGCTGTGTGGAGGGTCTTTTAGAGGATAGGAAAGAGTGAATTCGGGTCTTGAAGATACCCATATTGTAGGAGGGAAGAAACACAGAGGCCGGTTGATCATTCTACAGCCGAGCTGTTGAACACAAGAACGATTTGTAGAAGCAACCCGTTCTCATGTGACAAATGTCAACCGTGTGCAAATGTTAGGCACGCGTTTGGCGTGTCTTATAGTTAAATAATGGTCGTGATGCAACTATTGACGCTTCCGGAATTAAACCCGAACATTTCGTACACCAGTAGGCAGAAATTTCACCCACAGTGCTTACCGAATTGGGCACAATGTAGGAGGAAATATATACATTTTTATTTTTTATTTACATGTTTTGAACATATTTCTTGGCGAAAAGAATATCAAAATTCGAGGTTATTTTTATTTCGTTTTGTATTTTCCTACAAATGAGGCGTTCGCCGCAGAAAGGAAGTAAGCCCAAAAATGGAAAACTCCTTTTAAATGTAAATATGTAATTTATTTCTATTAAAAGTTGAAACTTCTGTTTTTTGATGCATGTTTATACTTCTGTGGCTCAATTCTAGAAGTACCTAAGTTATTTTATTCCAATACTGACTGCATCGGACGTAATGATGCATCTCCTGATATGACCAAGATGACTCTGCTTTACGCCGTATTTACGTATCATCCCCTCCACGCCGCGATCTGGACTGACGGAGGCGGGCTACGTTGCGCAATATTTACGTATCTCAAAAAGTATGATATTCACAAATAAAAAAGGAGCAAATCCTGATTCAAAGATATGCGACATGACAACGCTAATATTAAAATCCACAATGCCATATTATTTCAATGCGCCCTTTTTTGTGAAGCATCAATTTTTTATTTGAATACCGCACAAGAGTACCAATTGCTCCCCATTATCCGGAGCTAGTCCAACTATGGTATCCCCATTTGGGACATTTGAAGCTGAATGGAGTGGGGCATGGAAGGAGATGAATAAGAGAAAGGTTGAGAAGTATCTGGCTGTTCGGATCCGGGGCCCAATTCCAGTACCTTTTAAGAATAATACATTGTCCTTATACTTACGGTTAAATTTCCGATTTCATGTTAATGACAATACATTCTTAAGGGAGTTTGTAATTTAATTATCACATTTTTATTATATATTATAAGTTCATCACGCACAATTAACATGTGTAGTTTATTATTACTTACTTTACACGTGTAGTTTATTAGAATTTTTAGAATTTATTTCACTTTTATCTAACATTTCGGTCTGTTTGCGTTTGCATGGGTACTTTGCAAACATCGCATTTCGATTAATTTAATAGCATTTTTATGTGACAAGTAACTCACTCATAATGTCAATACTAACGATAAAATTTAATGTAAAGTTTTTCCTTTGTTAAAAGTACGGAAATATTGATATTTTTAAAGAATGTCATTCGCTGATTGTCAAAAAGTCTATAAGCCTAAAGATCCTTAAAAATAACAGGAATCTGATCACCAAACACGACCAAAACTATTTCAAAGGCCGTTCTTCCCAACTTTTCGAATGCTTAATCTGAGGCACCAATCAGCTAAGTGTTTTGTTGAGCATTCGTTCTATCTGCCTGTTTCCAGGCATTTTTGATCCTAAATTGTCTATGGAGGTGCCCGCCCATCTTAGACTATAAAATAGTACCCGCCCATAAAATAGTACCTGCCCACTCTCATAGACGTACATTTGACGTTTCTCTTTCGTGAAGAACAATACAAAACGTAGCTTATAAATAAGTAAAATAAGTTAGGTTCAATTCAATTTTATTTAAAACATACAAAAAAGAAGTTTTGCTATTCGAAAACGGAAATAAATATTTGTCATTCAATATTTGATTCGCGATAAATAGATCGCGAACGAAAAATGACGTTTGACATTTCACTGACATTTGTTCACCCTGTTGACACTTTTTATAACTAATCCTCTGTTGAGGGGTCTTAATCCACAAAAATCTTTATCCTAAATTCATGGTAAATTTGATCGAGAATTTCGTTGGGAAGAGCGTATTTGTGCATTTGAACAGTGTTGAAGCAAAATTTCGGACCAACAGTTACTAAGTAGGGTTGGGAAGAACGGCCGTTAGTATTAAGAGTCAATATCGATATTATATCTTTTTTTTCTACTTTGCTACTTTCGGCATTGAGAAACACATTTTAAACTCTATTTGAGCATTTCATTTTTGTGGGTTACGCCACTTCTTCGCTGACTGCCTCAAATAATATTAAACATGTTATGCAAAAAATATCGTAACATTATTGCTAACACTATAGCATTAGCATGGCACCTACGTGACAACTCCCATGCATACTGACTGATAACCGACGATCCATGAAATTGAAGGGTACAAGTTAATAAATTGTTGATGTAGAAATAGCAATCTTATCTAGGTAATATTCTGCTTAGTGATGCAAAGATAACGATTCCAATACATTGCTAACGGAAGTTTTGAGGATTTTCAAGTTTAATAACAAGCGCCAATGTGAGATTATAAATTATAAGCGGATTTTGAAAAATAAATTGACAACTTTTTTAATAACTAGCTGACGTTTACCTTGCTCGGGGTAATGGATGGTTTGGAGTAAAGTTTTGATGTTGTGAATTGTAGTAAACTGAGTCTAATTTAATGGTTGAAATTATATTATTGTTAATAATTAATATTGTTATAACTGTCCGTACCTCTACCCCTACAGATACCCCTTCAGCTACCCCTACAGCTATCTCTACCGCTACTCACACAGCTACCACTACCCCTACGGCTACTCCTACAGCTATCGCTACTCCCACCATCACAGCTAATCCTACAGCTACCCCTACCCTACCCCTTCCCCTTTCACCACATCATTAAATCAACGTCCTTCTAAGATTTTATATCTCTCGTAAACAAACTAAAATATTAAAAACTGACCACATTGTACTTGCATCGTAGAACAAAACAAAATAGCATATTAGTGTTCGAACTCGTAGCATCAAGCTCTAAATTTGAACGTTTGCATCCGAAGACGAATGTTCCATTTTTGTTCACAGTACGTTTCGATTTTTAAATATACATCTAACCCTTTGCTTCCTCTGATGACATCGGAGGTCAAGTTGATGGTCATTGTCACATTGTTACTATTAAAAAACTACTTATTACTGTATTTAATTCAACCCCGTAACCAATTCAAGCGCTGAGGTAATACGTGATAATGTAACAAACGAACATATCTATATTATAATCTAAGTTTATACATTAGATTTTTGTAAAGCAATACTGAGGAGCGTGACTCCAACTCTAATTGCTCTTGTGAATAAGGCTCCCCCACTCCTCGCGGTCCTGTACTGCACAGAGAGCTCCGGACACCGACGTTCCGGACGCCTGTGATTCTTGATCGGTCTAACGCATTGGTGATGTTCCTTTACTTCTCCTGTCCCCCACTTTGCCAGTGATCACGAGCTTCTCCGGGTCCGGGTTTGGCGACCAACGTGTCCAAGCTATCTGAGGATTCGTTGTAGGCAGACAGTTGACAGCCTTTTTTTAATGCCTCTTTTTTAATAGCTCTTCCAGAATGAATATATTAATCCTGTACTTCTACAGTACTTACTACCCTCGTTTCATCTCTCATTTTCACAGTAGTATATGTATTAAGCAGTGGCTTCCACAGAATTTGTAATCCAAAATTAAATAAAGATTTAACTAAGTAAATTATTTTGAAAGAAAGCCAACATGATGTTATCGATATTTCGTTAGTCTAATTAATAGCTGTACTAACGGAAGACATTGATTGCCACATTTCCTGGTATTGCTGAAAGGCACTGCTTTTTAGACACTAACACAAACGAGCCGCCTCTTACCCGCATTGCGCACACATCACACATGTACGTTTGAATATATAGAATAGATTCAACATTCGAATATGACATGAACATTCTTTTCCAAAATTAGTTCCTGCCTTTGACACGATATAGTGATTCAGTTAGTGTGACGCGCGCGGCGCTGCGTTTCGTGGCTGGTTCTTTGCGCGTATTTTTTTTAAAATTGAAGATGGATTTCTCAATACATTTTAATATTAATAATATTTCTATGGCAGTAACGTGGGTAGGCAATGCTTTTGTGCCTATATGGACGGCGCGCCTCTGATCCTAAGTATCACCTTTGTTGCTTGAAATGGCTTTAACCGTGTTTGATAACCAGATCTGAATAGCGAGGACTTTTCAACCCTCCCCTTCCCAATATTCTTACCCTCTCTACTTCCTTCAGCCTCACAACACATCCCTATTGAGGATGCCGTAGTCCCACTGGCTCCGGACAGTCGGGAGCAGTTGAGACTCTGGTATTCACACAAAAAAATCTCCGGGATGCGTGCTGTCGTGACGAAGGAAGCGTTCTTCCGAAAACGGTCGGCAATTAAAATAAATTTGTTGGTACCTAATTAAATCAAAACGAAGTATTTATTAAATTTGATACCCTTAAAATTAAACCCAACAGGCGAAAGTTCGTTTCATACACGTTTCACACTAGCATGGAATGCCAGGGTAAAATATAATGTGAATGGGAACATAAATTTATGTAGTGCGATGCACGCGAATTTTTTCACACCGGTTTGTTGGTAGGATCGTAGGCGCCTCAAGTAAAGATTCTTTAAATCTGGAATAGACAACCATTGGCACGGGGGGCTTTGATTTTCGACGAAAAGCTCGACAGAATTAAGAATGTTTATTTGAAAAAATCAAATCCATATTAACAACTTGTATTGTTTTCCTATCAATTATCTAACAAATCCTTTCTGTGTCTCCGTTAATTATTAAACTGTGTATATTATTATTTAACTTTATAAATTACTAACATTTTTCAAGAGGGATCCTATAGGAACAGGGTGTTCAACAGAATTAATTCGGATATTTACATATTTGTGGAGCAGCTTTTAAACGTCAAGTTTTGTTGCTGCTAGCATAAAATGTACCTACTTGTTTAATTTTTTTTAAACACCCTGTTTAATCATGCCGTATAATGTTTATTTATAATCAAATGTCTTTAAAAACCCCTTAAATTGAACATTTTGTAACGTTTAAAAAATTATTCGTAGGTTCTTTTAGTGCGTACTTATTCGTTATCTGAAAATATTTATTATGTTAATCTACATACATTTAATTGCATTTCTGAAGAGAACGAAGTAAATTCCTGCACTTTTGAGTGATATTATACGCGCCCTTGAGGTGATTTCTCACAAAAACGGCGCTATACAAGTCATCCAACTATTATTATTATTATATGTGCGGGAAGGGACGTACCTGACATAATAATAATAATAATAATTGGATTACTTCTATAGCGCCGTTTTCGTGGGAAAATCACCTCAAGGGCGCTTTACAATTAATTAAATAACACGTACAACCAATACCTTACAGCTAAACTTTATTACTAATGGCTTATAAGTAAGACATATTTTAACCAGTGCAAGCGTATGTGGAGTAAAGATGTAGATGACATTTTGGTCTTCCGTGACTTTGGTTTGGACAGTGGTGCTTTTTTTTTAATTCTCTTCATACGTATTTTTTAAATTAGTAAATATTGAACAGTTAAGGTCGAGGTGAGAGGTTGGGCTGTTACTCGTCTGAGTGACAAGTGACGAAAAATAATTAATAATAATAAAACAACAACAGATGTCACCCGAGACCAAAATACCATAATAATAATAATTTGTATAAAATCACCTCAAGGTCGCTGTACAAATATTACTTCCTATTCTTTATCTAATTATGTACAAATAGATGCAGAAAAACATACTTACCTGGCAGGTCGCTTCACATGAACACATTATTAGAAGATTTATGCATAGAGATGATATTTTTATAGTTGTTATTATATCCCCCTTTTCTATTGATGTTACATTTATTATAAGGTTGGTGGCACAAGAAGAGTTGGTATTTATTTGAAATATTTGTAATATTTAGGACTGGAGAATATTTATAAAATGACCTTAAAAAGCGTAAGAAGTTTTTAATAGATATTAACATTTTTTATTCATTTAGTTATTTACAGCGTTGCTGGCGGTGGACGCATTTGTGCACGGATGCATGTGAATTTTTATATTTTTTTATTTATTCTATAAGTGACTTTAAGTAAGCACTAACCGGCTAGCCTACCTAAGCAATTTACGTGCGCATTTCTTCCATTTATATGGATATGATTGTCTGAAAAGATGAGTTTTAAGTGTAGTTTTGAATTATGTCGAGTCTTTGATCATTTTATACTCCAAATACGCTCTTGAATCGTTGGTTAAAATACGTCAGGTACGTTCCTTCCCGCATACAGAGCGTATAATACGTACCTAAAAGTGTAGGAAGTCACGTCGTTCTCTCCAGAAATTATATTAAATTTATGTGGATTAACATAATAAATATTTTCAGAGGACGTCACGTCATTGAACGCTATTTTATCTTTTTGCAGTAAGTACGCACTAAAAGATCCTACCCCCTTTCTTGGAAATATGGCAATCTAATCGCATTTTTATTATTTATTTTTACTACTCTTCACACACTGACAGATATCATATCAGTTTTGACGTGAAAATCGCACCTCTTTATTCCGTCTAAACATTTACGAATATGTTTCGCAAGGATATTTGTTTTTTTTTTGTTATTAACTCAAGTGACTGGTCTGTCATTGATATGTCACATTGATATTTTTATCGTCCTATTTCGGTCACCTATTGCTAAATGTCACTCGATGATACATTTAAAACTCTTAGATATAAGTGATACTGTGTCTTGTCTGAATACAGACCTCCATTTGGGAGCAGAACTGGTAAAACATGATAACAATTAAATTATTAAACAGTATGTTTTCCATATGCGTACAAGTTTGACACTTAAAAAATGAAACTAATGTATGTATTATGAAAATTATAAAGAGAATCTTTTCAAATTCATACATGCGATAAAATAGCTACGTGTTATTTGTATTTTTTACGGTATGATTATTTTTCCTCTTAATTTGAAATTTGTAATTTTTTTTAAACCCCATCTATATAAAACATGCTATTCTTTCTGCATCGCTAATAGTACCTACTGTCCTGCATTTACACTGTAACTTTAAATTATTATTTTTTGTTTTTTCTTGTTATAAATAATTCAAAAGTATAATTGTTTATTTTTTGTGATAATAGTAATAATAATAATAATAATATCTTTTTCGTAAATATGTTTAACTATAACTAAAATACACGTATAATATTTGGGTCTAGTGCAGATGAAGTACCACCTCCCCATGATATGATGCCATACTCAATAATAGATTGACAGACTGCAAAATAAATCATTTTCAAGTGTTGTAAGTCGAGAATCTTTCGTATGGTTGAGGTTTTGAATTTCAAGGGTTTAATCTGTGGTATAGAACACTTCTTTTGCACATTACCTTCTTTATTTAATTTTGTCACCTCTTTTAACCTCTCACAGTGTATTCAAAATTCCCTTTCCATTAATGCTTGTATATTCTAGCATTACTATTTTAATATATTACGTTTTAAATATTTTAATTTAACAATGGCTAATCTGTCATAACATCGCGTTTTTTTTGTACACCCAGTTACCTACCTCAGAACAGGTTTCACTTACTGAGGTACATAATGTAAAAAATAAATGTATTACATTAAGCTTTAGTGAGTTATTCCGATAAAAATTGAGTGCTTGTACAAAAATTCAATAGATGTCGTCCCATATAAATTAAAATCGATTAGGTATATCCGAGACACTATCTAGATTACAAATAAATTCGGGAAGAATCTTGAAGTCAATAGCAGGCAAAAATATGTAGGAATTAATTGAAGATATTAACGGTTCTTAAAATTAAAGTATGCTGTCGATAAAAATGACGAAGAACAGTGGGGTTGCACTAGCTCAATTGGTCAGACCGAGAGGTCCTGGGTTGGAGTCCCAGGTGCGACCTTTACCTTTTTTTATTTTCTGTATGTTTTCCGTTTCACTTGAGATGTGTTAATATTATCTTAAATGATTAAAAAAAAGAATAATGGTTATAAAAATATGTTAATAGCTGTGAAAATTTATTTCAACCCAAAGTTTTTCGACCCCTAGAATATTTGGCCGTATTCCAATCATTTTTGTCCACAAAATTCACAATACTATAGACTCATACTTATACTTTTATGCCTATTTATACGACCTATACATGCGGTAAGTATAAATTGATAGACGTGTATTGTGGGCGTGTCCGTCTGCTCGAAGTAGGGTCAATTTTACCTTACTTCTGCTGAAATTGATCAAACTTTTTTAATTTTTTTACGGTAAGAAAATAATTTCATTGGCCTTTTCTGGGTCCTAGCCGTTGAAAGAACGCACTTCTGGGTATTATCTGCTCAGTGGTTTAAATTATTTTGTTAGCCTCCTGTCGCACCTTCTATATCTTTTATATTATAACTCTCAATAGTGTTAATTTATTTTCTCAAGTTAGGTAGTAATGATATGTTTTTTTACTATTAATAACTAGCTGAAGTACCCGGTGTTGCCCGGGATTGTGAATGGTTTGGAGTAAAGTTTTGAGTTTGTGACGACCCCTACCCCTATCCGGTAATTTTTATTTTATTGTGAACGTCAAGTGTGCAAAATGTCATCAAGAAGTACCAAAATTCTGCTATTGATTGAAAAAGGGGAGTGGGTGTGATTTTTAGAAACCTGAAGTAGTCAGTGAACTTCCTCTTGTTTTGAAGGTCAAGTGTTCAAAATTTCACCAAGCTCGAAATAAAGCTGTAGATTTGTTTTAAAAAAACAAACAGACCCACAGACACCCTTATTTGTATTATATATAAGAAGATCATTTATAACTTATGATGTAAAACATATTTTTAGCACGTAATGCTTTTATGTATTGAAATGAATTGTTTGTTGGTGTGTTTACACATAGAATATGAAATGGAATAAATAATTCTTAGTGTAGATTTAAACTTCAAGAAGCAAACTTCATAAAAATAAATATTATTTTATAACTAACATGTACAGTATTTTTAAAAGTATTTAAACTTTAAACTTACAATAACAATAATTATATTTCATACTCCGTATGTAGTACGAGTACACCCGCCATCAAGCAATTCATTTCAATGTTAATCATGGTTAAAAGTGTTTTTTTTTTCTTGTAAAATATTTGAATTAGGGCCACCTGTGATTCACGTTTCCTTTAACTTTAAGAGTTCATTTTTAAACTTGCTTGTTATAAGTTATATTTTTTGTTGTAAAGTTAGTGGCTATGAGTTTTTTTTTAAACGGCTCTCTACTAATCAGCCAATTAGTGTTCGTTTTGACGAACTTCGCAGCTTAGCGGTAAGCTATTTGGCTCCGATCCCAGAGGTCAGGCGTTCGATACCCAATTCGTTACTGCGGTATGAAAACAAGTGCCTAGTCCCTCTCTGGTCTGTCAAACAATGAAATATTTTATATTCCTACCTCCTCCTATTGATTTTGTCGTACCTTACACCGTGCGACACACTCATTGTCATTCAAAGGCGTAATATGAGTAAGTCTTTTGTCGATATCCTCCCTTTTATATGTTTTGAATTACCACAATATTTTCCTTGTTTGACGGTGAATTCTTTTTCAAATATTTCTTCTCTCATCAGGATAACAACACGTTTATTTTTTATTTTTTTATTAATTACCATATTATTTCGACATTTTAAGAAGATATGTAAAAATATGTATAATATAAACGTATGAATTTGTTACAAACCACTTTAATTTAATATAATGATCGATCGGTTTCGGGAGTACCCTTCCTTCGTCGAAACTATATTAAAACTAACTTAAGATACTAATGAAGCTAGCAGTTCACAATGGAGTGCTGATACCTACCCTGATGTATGGCAGTGAGGCATGGTACTGGCAGAGGAAGGATGAAAGTAGACTGAAAGCTGTAGAAATGAGATCTCTGAGGCGAATCTGTGGAATAGGACTATTAGATAAATCTGCTTGGTTATTCAATATACTAGAATTAATGTTTAGGGGTTTTCTAATTTCAAGTGCTTCTAAATTATCTAATTTTTTCCCTTATTATTACGGTGAAGAATTTTAACCCCCGTATTTTATTAAAAACACATAAATTTAAAACAAATTGGGGGGGAAGCGTTGACGAAATATATACTTGAAAAGTGTGCAATGGGCCCAAAAAGGTTGAGAATCTCTGGTTGAGCCATTTTACACAATACCTCTCTCATTTACACAGACCTACATTTACACATCATTTCATGAAACTACAGCGTTTTGAGCTTGGGAGTTAATATTGTAGCATATCCCTAATCATTCCTACCTTGCCCCGTGTGCGTACCTTTCACGATCCGCGCCGCCAGTTCAAATTTGACTTCCACCTGATCGACAACCGCTATATTAGATCGCTGAATTACTCAAGTCCGCCGTCGCAACTCGTTACCATAAACGTCCGCTTCGTGAGAGCCGTGAAGATTAACTGGATGAGAAGATAACTGGGCTTCAAATACCTTTGGTTAGTCATTTCCCTTTACCTTGAAACATATTTTCTACTCGGTGCAGCGGTCAATCATACATATCATACAACGGTCCTTCGAAATACATAAAATTACACAAATTACACAACAACCTCTGTTCTGAAGGCTGGAGTTATCTATGAGCAGAGTATGCTTCTAACATCAGCTTCAAATACTGCGGCATCAAAGTGAATCAAATAAATAATACATTAATTAGCTGTGGACAAACATGGCGAGATAAGTACTAATTACGAAGAAATATGGTACGGTACTTATATGAAGGTTTATTACTTAATTAAATATTACAAAGGTTATGATAATTTTATGTGTTGCGTGGTTCGCAGGTGGTCACAGGGTTTCCGTATAGCTCCCCGCCTAAATGTTCCAGCGCTGAACATTTTACTTCCATTGTGAAAAGAGCTTTATCTTAAAAAAATATCTGGTAAACGATTACTCTACACTTTATTTTCTTATCTCTTTGAACTTAACTTTTATTCTATATTAATTATTATACTGTACTAAATTATCTGGTATACACAATTGTTTTTTTCTATACTATTCTTCACATCTCTTTATACTTTTTTCTAGATATATTGTATTACCATACTATGTCAATACTAGCTTTTTCCTTCTATTTTTGTATAATGGCACTTAATATGAACTAATCTTGTCAATTTGACTGTTCTAAAAAGGGAATTTGTTCCTAGTTGGGCAGTGAAAGCTTTCTTAAATTTTGTTGTTGAATAATGTGTGTTTCAAATAAGTAAATATTATTATTATAATTAATTGTTACATGTCGACGGGTGTCGAACTTAAGTCTCTGGATGAAAAAAATGTATGTGGATACCGCACAAGAGTCCCAGTTGCTCCCAACTGTACGACTGACAATACGGAGCCAGTTGGACTATGACATCCTCAATTCAAGTTTTTTATCTTGCGAGGCTGAAGGGAGTGGATAGGTGAAGGAGACAAGGAAGAGGGAAGTGAAGGTTGGGAAGTATTAGGCTATTCAGAGCTGGTCGCCAACCATGGCTTAATCCATTTCAAGCAGCGTTTCAATTCTGAATGGTTGTCTTTCACCAGGGCGATACAGAGAGTGTCGTCCACTATTATTTTTTTCGTGTGTTCTGTTTTTCTTCTCTTTGATATCATTGATGTTTAATTTATTTATTGCCGATTGCATTTCTTCCACTGGCAGTGTTACTTGTGCTTATTTGATGTAAGCCAGCCTCCCAAATCCCATCTGCTCCCATCCCAAAGGTCGACGCAATATATTCTGATAATGGCGACAGCGCCTCCCACGAGGTGACACGTTCCTTTTTTCCCATACTTAGTAAAGTAAATCGGAGAGACTTTGGGTCAACTTTTAAGCTTTCTAAACTTTTTTGTAGTAAGTTTTTTATCCGAATCCGGGGCTTTCTCTCCTAGCACGTGTCACTAATACGGTGCCATTTTTAGATTATTCGCATTTTTAGTGTGTGTTCCCTCTTTATATTGTGGAAATCGGTGAAACTTTTTGCAAACTTTTATTTCGTAACTTTTAAACTTGTACCCGGGAATTTAACTTGTTGTGATACTAATGCGATAGCAATTTTAAAACAATGTTGTACTTCATTGTATTAAATGTAAACTTAATATTTACTTATTTATTAATGGCAAATAATCTTCATATTTGAGGCGCTGAGAACCAGACAGGCTAAGGCGCCATTTGACTCAAATTTTATCTTTGTATGAAGTTTTATAGACAACTGTAATATCTTCGTGCCGCACAGACTCAACAGTCAATATTGCAGCGACAAGTTCAGAAAACATCATGTTAATTATATGTCATAGACGAAATCTGTAATAAAATATGTGCCATAGGAACTCAACGGCCTAATTAGTATGAACTAACAGTTGGTGAAATCGTAAGCTTTTTTGTATCTTAATATTTAACGATTTTTGTTAAAAAAAACTGTTTATATTTGGATATTATTGAAATATTAACGTCAGTAAAAACGTTGGTTTTCAGTGCGTATTATGTTGTTACTTAAATAAATCAATAACCAAGAAAACTTTATTATTTAGATCCTATAAAATAAAAAAATTTTTTTTCGTCGCTTAAGTTTATTTGGCATCAAAGAAATCAAAGTGGATTGATGAAATGAAAGGATTAACAAAATTCTCAAAAACTTCAAAAGCATTTTCCTCAAAACTACTCAAAAGGCGTATAAGCCCCTCTGGTTCTCAGCGCCTCATTTACACAACGTGTTCCGATGATATTTAAATAACAGTTTTGTCATATACGAGTATAGCAGAAATTTAATTGTGTGGATAAAATATAGTGGGATAGGTACCCATGTAGAAAGGGTAACGGACAAATCAGCACATGTATTAATTACCAAACTTTTCAAAATTGATATAAAGTAATCAATAGTATTCCAATATATTTAATTATATATCGATTACAATGATCTCCCCATTGAAATGTTGTATTAATTAATGACCAATCAGAATGAATAAATCAAATTAAACACTTTAAAAAAAAACTTACATACCGTCGCTGCATTCATAATATAGCTTATGTGCCGTTTCGTACATT
>JAHDVE020008391.1:157295-240570 GCA_022606495.2 Halesus radiatus | reverse complement strand
CGAAATCATTAAACCAATGAAAAACAGAGAGAATCTTACCTGAACGGATCGATGGGTGGATTGGTAACCTGGGCGAAAAGTTGCTTGAAGTAATCGTAGGGCAGAGGTTGGAACAATGACAGGCAGGCTAGAGGAATGTCATTTCCCATACTTCCCAAAGCTTCTTTCCTAAAAACAGAAACAAAAAAAAAAAAATTATAAACAATTTATAAACAAAATTATAATATTCTGTGAGCATAAACGGTCACAAATTCTGATATTGTTATTGCTCATAGAATAAAGAACACACACTAGAAGTGCCTTCCGCTTAGATTTAAATGAAAGCCAGTGTGCCTTTGACTTAGTAACTTTTGATTCTAGCTCCGAGAAAGTCAATAAAAATACAGCACTGTCTCTCTTACATCTCCTGCATTATTATATTGTCATTCTAATTAATCGAAATGAAATGATGTTGAAATAATTTTTTGTATCAGAAATTTAAGGCCCAAATAGACAGACTTTTGTATAAGGAAACACGCCCACATTGCATTTCTTGTGTTCTCCTTTATTCTATGTTATTGCTCTAATTCAGAAATCTGTTAATAATTTACTTGTTTTGAATCATGGGCATGATGAGCATGTTGATGGTCTCGATGGAGTAGCCGTACAGGGGCAGCCTCTTGTCAGCCATACCGCTGCACACTGTCCCGTATCCATTCAGGCCGTTGATGCACGCAACTCCATTGGTGATGACTTCGTGTTCTTTACGCAAGTCGTCCATTACAATCTAAAAGTTATACAATCAATTTTATCCTGTTTTACTCATAAGAAAGCTCGCTCTTTCTGTTTTATAAGGATAAGTATTAAATCATTATTAAAAATAAATTAATATTATTATTTTTGAACGGATTAACATCTACCTACTAAGGCCTGGTGTACACATCAGGTGTTTTGCCATGCCGAAATGATGCGGCTCGGCAATTTGGTGCAGGTACTATCTGCAAATTGTGTGTGCGGCGCCATGCGGTGCGTGTGCAGCATCTAACGTATAGTATTCAGCACCGTAAATGCCGAACCGCATTGATACGATGCGGCAAAAAACCCGACATTTGCAAGTTAAATTTGATAGAAAGCGTTAAATTAAAATCAAAGGCAAATACAAGGGCCAAAGTTTATCTGTTTTAATGCGTGATATTGGGACCTTCAACAGTATATTTTGACATTTCTTGTATTATGTGAGAACTGTCAAAATATGCACTAAATGACAACTCTTACATGTGAGAACTGTCAAAATATGCACTAAATGACAACCCTTACATGTGAGAACTGTCAATATATGCACTAAATGACAACTCTTACATGTGAGAACAGTCAATATATGCACTAAATGACAACTCTTACATGTGAAAACTGTCAAAATATGCAGCTGGCCAATGACTATGACAGTTTTTACATGTGAAAACTGTCAAAGAACGTATTTAATGACAGTTCTTATATTTGAAATCTGTCAAAATATGCCGATAATGACAATTCATCGGCTGAGTACTTAATTGTTCTAATAACAAAATTTAGATAAATCGACTTTCTCAACTTCTTGGATAGTTAGGTGTCCATTTTATCTATCTGTATCCTTTCTTTTGTCTTAATCATCAAAATCAGGCATTTTTTAGAAAATAAATCGAATACAAAAATTCCTTCCAAAGATACAACACCCTGATTTTTTAAAACCCTGTGCCGTAAAGATGGGAAAGTACTGTTAGAACAATTAAGTACTCAGCCGATGAGTTCTTATACGTGAGAACTGTCAGATGCTAGACTATGTCGTTAATGTCAGTTCCTATAGGCGAGAACTGTCGAAATATACATATCGGCTATGGCAACGCTCGTGACTTTTGAGAGAGCTAGAGTGCTAGGATTGAAAAATACGATAAATCAAATTTTGGAAAAAAATATAAATCATTTTCAGCTAAAACAACATCAATAAAGTCGTATTTTTCAATCTTACCACTCTGGCTTTCTCAAAACTCACGACCTGCCGCTGGTAACGCTCATTAAAAGAGAGACTTAGATTCCAGGTCAAATAAAAAATGGATAGAACATGTTTTATGTCAAAAAAAACACATCAAATTAAATGCCACCTTATTCCTATATAATAATTAAATTTATTGTTATTTTACCTATGTAAGCGAGCATTTAGTGAGACTAAAATTTGAAACCATTTTAAAATTCGTAGTTATCTTTTTTACTGGTCCACATTTAAATAAATTAATTAATTTTTTCGAAGGAAGCAAACACTTTGGGGTGTGACATTATATATTAAATGAAAAAACGCAATTTGTAAAACACCACTTTAATTGAATTAATAACGATCGCCAACAGGTTTCGCTTCACCGAAGCTTAATTCAATAAAAGTGGTGTTTTACAAATTGTGTTTTTTCATTTAATAATTAATTAATTCATAATAAACACTCATTGCGTAAGAAGGAAACTCGTGATTTTCCAAGTGGGTGTATCAATAAGTGACATGAAATAAAAACGTTCTGCAAAACACAAACAGCCATAAAGTAATAATAAATCATGGCGACTTAACTAACACTAGCTACGGCAAATAATAATTTTTTGTAACAAAAGCTGAGTAAACATGAATTATTATGTGATTGCAAATTTACAATGAAAACCGTCAGATTTTTTAACTCACCATCTGCACATCAGGATAGGATATTTGAAAAAGAAAACATTTTGACAAACATTATAATCGGATACATTAATATTAATATAAAACTTTCATACCTGGGTAATAAACGGTTTTGTGTTTTTTAAAATTTGTCAATGAAGAGAACTGGCTCTTTAGTTTGGTTAAATTACGTGGATGGCTTAGAGTTGTAACTACAAAACAAACTTTGTAGTTATGATAAAATAAAACTAGTTTCTTGTTAGATAGCAATATGATATTATTTCATAAAAAATAATCCCTCGAGTATCAAGAACACTTTTGTAAAAAAAAACTTGACTTTTAGCAATTTAATAACAATTGCTATTTTACAGTTGCAACATTTTATCTCGAAGCCAACGATATAATACATAAGTTCATAATGCCGGCAAAGGACCAGAAAATCAATTTGAATCTTTGAAAAAGAACTCTGGTAAAGTAAAGTTTCTAAACCAAATACCAATATTTTCAGCTCACAATATAATTTCCACCGTGAGCTATGGAGCTTTGAAATGTCGAAAATATTGTTATAATAAAAGACCAGCACTCAAAAGTGGCCCTAAACTTCACTTTGTAGGTTGCTAACTCAAGCAATAACACAAATGATTTATAAATAATAATAATAATTGGATGATTTTTATAGCGTCGTTTTTGTGAAAAATCACCTCAAGGGCGCTGTACAAATCTTACTTCCTGTTCTTACATTATTCCTATATTACATCTATTACATTTTTTTTTTTGGACAGGCATATATGTAAACTCTATATGGGTAGATGGGAAAATGTATAAGATTTCTCAAACCGTAATCTTTAAACTCTATGAAATACGTCCCAAGATGTCTGAAAATAGATGAACTTTCAAAACGAGTGAAAGCAATTTTGAATGTTTTATTTAAAATTCTAGTACATATTTTACATTGAATTTAAAACATTACAGTGAGCATTATTGTCTTTTGAAACCTTATACATTTTACTAATTACTCCTATAAAATTAACAGATTAATCATCTGTAGTATTTCTTGAGTTAGCAACTTGCAAAGTGTGAATTTTTGGATGGTGATCGTAAAGGGGAAGCAAGGTAGTAACTACTTGTGTATTGATATTAACTAAGTGAGTTTTATTTACACACGGTGGTAGTATTAATTAACTAGTAACGGAGTTCTACCATGAATGCCATTTTAACTCCATGAAAATGTCTTTCTGGTTCTTCGTCGGCAATAATATAATATGACAAATTCTGTAAAAATTGAAGTCAGAATAAATTAGTAAATGCTTCAAGGATTCATCGCGGATAACTTTACCTGTTCTTTGAGCCACTGGGAATGCGGTCTGCTGGAAGAAATGTGCAGTTTCAATTCAACGTCTTGGATCATTTTCTTTTCTTCCGTATCGACCAGCAACATACGGCCTGGCTTCAAACGACTCTGAAAAATAAGGTATCACAACTTTAAAATTGTTCTGAACAATTTATTTTATAAAAATATTTTAGACGCTATTAAGAAATATAGCGCTCCATTACTACATTAAATATTGAAACAGTATTATTAATAATTAAATCATATGTATCAGAAAAATGCATGGAAAAATACAGACATTGCTGCAACTGGGATTTGTATTCAGGAACGCTATACAGATATCTGCTCTAACCACTGAGATATCTAATCAAATCGTGTGTTTGATCAAATTTTGATCAGCTGTCGAGCATAACAGTCATGCTTGATAGATGATAATTTGATCGAATGGCGGATAACGGAAACCATTCAAATATAAAAAATTGAAATGGGTCGAGAATCGTCGATTAGCGGGGACCGTTCGAATGTCGAAAGTAAAAAATGACGCAAACTGTCATCCAAATGTCATCCCAACCTTAGTATTAAAGCACATCACTTGCAATAAATGGCTGGATTGAAGGTTGACATGATAGCTCAGTGGTCTAAAAACTGAAATGGGCAGAGAATCGGCAGTTAACGGGAACCGTTCAAATGACAAAAGTTCAAAATGGCAAAAAATGTCAACCAAATGTCAACCTCAGTTTTAAAGCACCACACTTGCAAAAAATGGCAATTGAAGATTTACGCAGTAGTTCAGTGGTTAGAGATGCTGTCCGGATAGCAGAAGGCCCTGAGCTCATATTGCGGCCACGGCAATAACCTTGTTTCAGAATGATTAAATAATGTTTCAATATTTAAGTTCTGAAAGAAAATTCATATTAAATTTGATAGATTAGTCGGCTCAATGTGGACATCCAGCTCTGGTTTAATTACGGCTAGTAGTAAATACAAAATACAACATACCTTGTGGATAACATTAGCGGGATCAACATCATAAACACCCACTTCGGAAGCCATCACCAAAATATTGTCAGTAGTTATATAAAACCGGGAAGGCCTCAAACCATTACGGTCTAAGATAGCACCTGTAAACAATACCATCAGAAAATGTCAATACCTGAGATTTACACCTGTAAAGCTCCTCCTCGCATTGTACTAGATCACTCGTTAAACAAATTCCCACAAAAAGGAAATTCTGATATTGCATAATATCAAAACCAAATAAAAGAAATACTTTGTTCATGAAAAAATCACTACTTGTCACATAGAAATGAAGGTTGGAGTGTCGGTAACAGGCAGAATTGTTAGAGACTTTGGTTAGAGCAGGGGTCATTTGCTAAATACCCTAACATCCCTTATATCTTTGCAACTGCAGTACCGACGCGCCTTGCTTTGGTATCGTTGAGTAGAGAAAGAAGTCATTACTCGATTACGCAAGTTTCGCATGTGCATATAGCGGCACTGTCGAACCACGCATGATACAATCGTAGCTAAATTTAGCCTTGCGCGCAGTGTTCACAGAGGCGTAGCGCGACAGAAGATTTGTCAGTTCGAGCAAGAGTGGTCGCGTTTGAGAGAGCTCACTTTGCCATAGTAGTTGTAATCCATTGAATTCAAACCGGTGCTCACCAGGAGTTATAAGGCCTAAAAACGCAGCAAACGCGGAGACGTTTTCAGTGATTTCTTGACCGAAAATGCCAGCTTTCAAGGAGTCAATGATGAATTTATTAATAATTCAACATACTGTCATATAATCTTCTCTGTTTAATTATATGACAGTATGTTGGATTTACTGACCATTTTTGTTCCTAAATACCTCAAATCTAAATCAAATAGTAATATATTCTGTGCATACAAAAGCCAATTTTTTTTGTCTTATTTAATCTCAGCTCTACGTTAACAATACAGAGAAGCCCCACACAAGAAATTTAGGGGAAAACTAGCTATAGGGGAGATATTGCCATGGTTACTGACACACTTCCAGCATTTATTCTACTTCATGTACTACAAGGTCTTCTTTACTGCGAAAAATAACTAATACATTTGAATGGTGGTGAATACAGATAATAGAAACGAGGGAGATGGGCCATGAACTATTATTAGTATGAAACTGAATACAACTTTTTCTATTTTAGTTTTATTTAAATCAAATTTAATAATGTTATTATTAAGTTCAGCAAGTATTTTAGTTTTTATTATTGTGATAGCAGTTTCGGCGTCCAAGCCCATTTTCAAACTGAAACAGCTGTCACAATAATTAAAACTAAAATACTAAAAACAATTAATAATGCACAAAAGTATCGACAACATAGTTCACCCATACTACTGCAAAATCGCATCTACACACAATGGCGCCCCGTCTTTGTTTCTACCTACACAACAAAAGCATAGCTTTCATTGACTCTGCTGCTTTGATAGTCTGTGTAGTTTGGTCGTAGCTCGGCGACAGTCGGCACAATCCCATGCCAAATCTCCATTTGTTTCTATTATCTACGATGGTGAATTATATTAATTGATGAATTGATTTCATACATACCGATGTAGCGTCCATCGGTGAAGGAGATAAGGGCCGGTCCGTCCCACGGTTCCATGGCGCAAGAGGCCCAGTTGTAAAAGTCCTTTTTGGCCGTCGGCATGGTGACATCATTCTGCCAGGCCTCGGGGACCATGGTCATGACGGCCTCTGGCAGCGGCCTTCCTCCGGCGCGGACCAGAAACTCCAGAACACAATCGGCCGAGCCGGAATCGGACAGGTTCGGCTCTACCACTGGGTACAGCTTCTTCAGATCTGAAAGGGGCACATCTCAGTGAATTTTTTACATTTAATCACCGAAAATCAATAGAAGTATGATTTATAGTGATTTAAAAGAAAACTCATGTCGCCAATTTACATTAACTTTCCACTCCTAGGCGGGATAATGATTTTGACGAATTTAAAAATTTAACTGATTAAAAATTTTATGGGAAAGGTTATTTTTTCTAGGGCTGCGATATCAAGACACCGCAGCCCTGTCCAATTCCTATATACCCAGACTGTGCTGTGTTCTTAGCCCTTCTACTATAGTGCAATGAAATAAGAACAGAAACATTAATTACGTATTTCTAGTTTTGAAACTGTCAATTCATGGTGAAATTCCATTTTAAAACGAATTTTTTTATTAAAAAACCTTTGTAACTATATAACCTTCTAATATTAGATTGAGCAATGGGACTCACTGTTGAAAAAAATGCTGTATATAACATAGATTTAGTTTTAATTGTGCCAGTCTGAAGATGCCCGTGATAGGGTGATACCGGTCCGGTCCGAAATAAACAAGTGGAAGATAGTAACAAAGGTTTTTTAATCAAAAAATTCATGCGGCAACATTACTTACCATCTCCAAAGAGTTCACTTTTCATCACTCCTTCACGAGCCTTCATCAGGTTAACATTTCCACGGAGTGTATTGATTTCTCCATTGTGAGCGAGGACTCTGGAAAAATATACATCGTTGATTAGATTATATCATTGCATATTACATAACTGCTACTCTTGATAAAAAAAGTCGCAATCGGAGTGACTCGGTAACTAAGAATGACGAATGCACTAAACCGACATCCACTGAAAATACTGAGTGTGATTCCAGAGGGAATGTTGAGAGAAGCAACTTCAGAGGCAGGGAGGAGGGGCTGGGCCTGCTATGACAGAGGCCGCCGAAGTAGCGCAGGACAGAGCTGCCTGGAGGGGCATTATCGAGGTGATGGGTCCCTTACCCAAACCCAAATAGAATAAGGGGAAGAAAATTATTATCATCAATACATTTTATTTTATTAATTGATAAACTAAAGTTTTTAAGACAAGATTTTTGTGCATAGCGCAGAGGGTAACAATTATTTTTATAAACAATAATTATTAGCTTGAAACACTCATCCACATTGAAAAAACCTTCCGAGCAAAGATAAATGTCGCCGGCAGGACTCGAACCCACACCCTTCTAATATCCGGTCAGATGCTCTACCATTGAGCTACGTCGGCTTATCGCAAACCCGCCAAGTTAATCAATATATACTAGTGTTTCATTCAATAATTACGGTTTTTTATTATATTTCACCTGTAAACAACCAACTTTATTAATATGAGGAAGGCTTGTAACTGCTAAATCCCTCAATAGGTGGCGTCGAGACAAATTATGTCTTCATTTTATTGGTGAAAAATGTTTTTGACTTGTCAAATATTTATTAATTGATAAACTAAAGTTTTTAAGACAAGATTTTTATTTTCTTGATATTTGGATTGACATGTTGAATTAAATGAAAAGACACTTTGTTTGAATCCACTTTTATTTTTGTATAGTCGAATCGAAACCAGTCGACGTTTACAAAAATAAAAGTGGATTCAAACAAAGTGACTTTTCATTTAATTAATAAATACATTTTATTTATGTGAGAGAGAAATTATGTTATGCTGTACTTTTACCTCAGAGGATGAGCCCTCTCCCAGCTCGGGAAGGTGTTGGTGGAGAAGCGCGTGTGTACCAGAGCCAGGTAGGTGTCATATGCGGGGTGGCTCAAATCCTTGAAGTACACCTGGAAGTTTGAGAATTTGTATTAATTCCAGGTTTTTTCATCAATCCAGAAAACTTTAAAGATCACAACAGAGCCGATAGTTACCCAGAGTTGATCGGATGTCAGAAGTCCTTTGTATACAATGGTCTTCAGGGAAAGACTGCAGATGTAAAATCTGGCGCCAGGAATGGTTATTTCGTGTGTTGCTCTTTTGCGCAGGACGAAAATCTGGAATAGAAGCAATGAATAAATATCGATTGTAAATAAGTTAAAACTCTTCAAGCCACAATTTTCGGGAATGTTTCTTTTAAGTGATGTCAGATAAAATAATTTTCAATTGACAATATAGTAAAATCATTTTAGTTGAAAAAGGGAATTTTTCATTCTGAAAACAACATATATCATAGTAAACCTTTTTTTTACTATCAGTGAGATGAGTTAAACCTCACATCTCATAACATCATAAATAGAAATGCAATATTTAACATAACTAAAGAAAAAAAAAATTAGTTTCACAAATAATAAAATATTCATTCTTATCTTCTTCTGCAAAGTTTTCACTTTGTAGTTAAAATGGTTTTTAATCATTGAAGATAATATTAACATAACCTAAATGAAAGATGAAACCGGACAAAAGGACAGAAACTAAAAATATTTCAGTCGCATCTGGGACTCGAACCCAGGTCCTCTGCCTATCCTGGGCAACGCTCAACCGACTTGGCTAATGATACAAGTTCAATTTGTGTCATCTTCATCGATATCATATCTCAAATTCAAGATTTGTGACTATTATCTTCCATTTTTAATCTCATATTATTGGCAGCTATTTTTATGATATTACAAAGTTCTACCCGAACTCAATTGCAAACTTAAACAGTGTCTCGGATTTATATCCTACTTTTATATTTATATGAGACATCTATTGACTTTTTATAAAAGTCTAAAGAATTCAATTTTTAATTATTAATTATTTTTATTGAGATTTAAGAACCTCATCGTAATATTTAATCATTGAAGAAGATAATATTAACATAACCTAAATGAAAGATGAAACCGGACAAAGGGACAGAAACTAAAAATATTTCAAATATTACGATGAGGTTCTTAAATCTCAATAAAAATAATTAATAATTAAAAAAAATAAAATGGTTTTACCTATTTACAGTCGATATTTTAACAAATATATATTTACTTAATTTAATTTAAATATTCAACAAATTTTTGTAAGTTACGTAGGGGCTACAAATGGGGCTATAGAAAAATTTGACCGTTTATTATTATTGTTATGATTACATTGTGGTAAAATAAATGTACCAAAATAAATTGGTTATCTTTTCATTCAAATGTGTTCAAAGAACATGTCAAATACAGGTGTTTTATATTGACATTAGAATTTTTTGCATTTACAAAGGTTTTACAATCAGTGTGCGATGTATGTAGGAAACAAAAAAAAAATTAAAATATAAACACTTTATATTGTAACGAAGTCAACCATGCTTTTTCAGTGATGATTATCTACTATCAGTGTAGGTACAGGATACCAAAACCAATTTCCTTCAACTTAAAATAAAGTGGTGAGTTGAAGGTAACAGTTTTTTCTTTTATAATGTTCCCCACCAAAGTTACTAACACGTATTTATTATTGTTACTAATAAAAGCCTTCATTCTATCCATTCCGTCTACCTGTCTTGTGAGTTCTTCCGGGGTGGCGAAGTCTCCGGTGATAAACACCTGGCGCATGAAGGGCTCCGAGTTCTGAGCGACTTGTCCTGGAAAAAAACATTTATTAGCACACACTGCATTATAATTACAATACAATTGTCTCATTTGGTTGGATATGTTTTCAGGTTTTCACGGCCAAAAGTATTTTTCTTGAATAGTTTTAGGGGTATTATCTTGAGGTGATTTTTTCACGAAACTTGGCACTGTAGAAATAATCCATTTATTATTATTATTTACGCTTCCTCCTCCTGTAGTCAATGTTTCGGACTGCGTTACAGTGTCCATCACATCTGCCCTGATGATGGACACTGTAATGCTGTTCGAAACGTTGGCTACAGGACGAGGGCGCAGCACGGCATAATATCCCAAAAAGTATTCAAGAAAAAAAATATACATACAAGTATATATATCTCGTCTCATTTGATTCATATGATTGAAGTTAATTCTTAACTAAACACGTTTTTCTGAAATAAATAGTGCTCTGATAAAGGCTGGGTATAAATTATAATTGGTAGGTGACAAATACTCGTACATAGTTCATATGAAGTGAAATGTTATTTCAAAACTAACTAACAATCATGCTGTTTCTCTACAGGGGTACACGGAGAGAATGAACCGCCACACGACTCTGTCTTGCCACATACTCCTTGCTTCATTCACATTTATAGACACCCTTCTGTTATTCTGACTTTTGATGTAGCCTAACTCAAGTATTTGATTCGCTTGATCGTGCCATGTCTTCCACGGGCGTCCCCGACTTATTGTACATACTTTTTACTTCTATTACTTTATGTCAGAGGTTGTCATCTTTTTGCCCACTTTTCAAATAGGTATATTTTTCTACAGGAGAAAATTTTTACTAGGCCCAAGGATCGACCAATAAATGCTGTTGATTCTTATCGTTTGAAAAGTCACATTCCAATGAAAAAAATTGTGATTAAATCTTTAAATTACATGAAAAATAGATCTCAATTATCTACGGTGTTTATAATAATGTAAGCGTACAGAGTAAGCATATCGCCAAAAATCTTATAAAATCGCACCCAAAGTACTTGTGGACCATAACGCCCACATTGGGAATCATTGCTTGTAATGTCAAACATTACACCGATTGCTAAAAACGATTATTTTTTTAAATTTCCCGTTTTAATGATGTAAAAATTAATTAATTTTTCCAGTATATAAAAACTAATAACCGATTTTATGATTTAACAAGACACTTAAAATTACATCTTAATCTCAATAAGGTAGTGAACCGTTTCTAGTAATCTTTTCCAAACTTAACCGATTATGTCAGATTAGTGAGATTTCCTTCAGTCTGAGTAAATGATAGTAAATACAATATAATAACGATGATGAATAATACAATGTCTAATACGAAGACTGTACTTAATAATGTATTTAGAAGAAGAGCAACGGTTGTTCGTGGCTTTTCTCATTGGGAGTTTAATCAGAAATTTAAAAAAAGTGAGAAACTTTACTGTTAATTTTTTTTTTATATAAAAAAGTATCATCTTCAGTAATGAACTTTTTTTTAATACTTAAAAAGAAACAATAACAGAAAAAAAAAGCTGTTGATTCTTGCAAAATACTATTCCGTACAAATTTTTTTTTAACAAATCTTCATATGGTTGCACTCACAGTCGCCCTTGTAGATTTCAAAGGCACTTGGAATGGTTTTCCGCCGAAGCGCGACGAAAATGACAATGTACGAACTAATTCTTAGGACAGAAAGCCCCATAGATGCTAAATTCATAACGCACATATGGAATTAATTTTGGACTCACTTTCGGGGAGTGTATTACCTAAACGGACGGATGTATTTTTTAGCACTGAATTTAAATGGCGCGCTGTTTAAAGTGTAGAAAAATTATGATACATGTTTGTTATATTTTCTTATCTTTTTTGTTGGAGTTCACTTCACAAATGCACTAGAGAAAACCGTCACTGAAGGAGGGTAAATGTTTATATGAAATAATGCCACCCCCATCCATAGAATGAATACCACACAAGAGTCCCAACTGTCTGGAGCCAGTGAGACTATGGCATTCCAAATGGGGAATGTTGTGAGGCTGAAGGTATTGGGGAGAGGAAGGAGATGGGGAAGAGGAAGGTGGGGAAAATACCTGGCTATTCAGATCTGGTTACCAAACACGGCTAAAAGCCATTTCAAGTGACGTTTCAATTCTGAATGGTGGTCTTTCACCAGGGCGATACTGAGAGTATCTTCCACTCTGGAACGTGCGCAATTATACTATATATTATTTTAAAATTAATTAATTGTGAAACAGCACAAATTAATTAAATAAAATTTACTTGCGCACGCCGGGATTTGAACTCACGACATCCGGATTCGTAGTCGAGAGCCTTACCCATCGACCAAGGACGCCGTAATATTCATTGAAGATAATACATATTAACGAATCTCAAATGAAATATGAAACAGAAAATAAAAAGGTGTAGGTCGCATCAGGCAATTCCCTGTCTTACCGGGAAACGCTCTAACCACTGAGCTAATGATACTTAATTATTTTCCGTCATTTTATCTACATCATACCTCAAATTATGTTTATGTTATTAATATCGTACTCGGGCATGTAAAGCGAATGAACGAAGAAAGGAGAATGATGCGAATGTGAATGGAAGAAGCCGGGGACGCCCGAGGAAGACATGGCACGATCAAGTGAATCAAATACTTACGTCGGGCCATGTCATAAGTCGGAATAACAGAAGAGAATGTATGAGGCGTTGCATGAATGTGAATGAAGCAAGAAGTGTATGCCAAGATCGAGTTGTTTGGCGGTCCATCCTCTCTGACTACCCCTGCGGATAACGGCATGATGGTTAGTTAGTTAGTTAAGTTATATATATAATTTATGGTAATATTTATCTTCAATGAGTAAACATTATAGTGAGATTTATATGCTTCCATAAGTTATTCCAATAAATTGAATATTCATTCTGAACTTGTAGAAAAAGTCAATAAATGTCTCACATAAATAAAAATCGGATAGGTATATCCGAGACTCTATCCAGATTGCAAAATTCAAGACTTATCAATATTATCCTCCATTTAAAATCACATATTATTGGCTGCTATCTTTATGATGATTACAAAGTTCTATTTTATGTGTTTTTTTTCGGTTTCGATATCGATGAAGATGACGTAAATTGAACTGGTCTCATTAGCTTAAAGCGGTTGTCCCGGTAAGACAGAGGTCCTGGATTCAGATGCGACTAATACCTGTACCAGGGGTGTTAGTTGAAGTTTGCCGGTTTTACTCATAGAAGTCGCTAGAGATATGTATACATTTCTATGATTTATCATCTATGTCATATTTTTCTATGGACATTAACCTTCCAAAATACACAAGTTACATTCTGCCAAAATAATATTGTCATAGTTGGTTACCTCAGTGAATATGTCGAGTTTCGTTCCAAGTAAATCGCATTTGCGGCATTCGTTGCTTTTCTTATTTCATCAAAAGAAAAAAGCAGTTGAAGCTCATCGGTTGCTGGTAGAAAATTATGGTGAATATGCTCCAGTGATTAGAACATGTGAGACATGGTTTCGTCAATTTAAAAGTGGAGATTTCGATTTAACAGACAATGAACATCCTGGTGCAACGAAAAAGTTCGAAGACAAGGAATTGCAGGCGTTATTGGATGAAGACCCAACCCAATCGCAACAACAATTGGCCCAAACACTTAATGTGACCCGATGAGCAATTTGCCAACGTTTAAAAGCCATGGGAAAAATCCAAAAGTATGGAAAATGGGTACCACACCAAATGAACGAGAGACAAATCGAAAAAACCGCCAAATCGCCTCATACAGCTAAAGTAGTGAAGAACACTCTCAAAGCATTGAATTGGGAAATATTATCGCACCCGACGTACTCTCCAGACCTTGCCCTGTCCGACTATCACCTTTTCGCATCGATGGGACACTCACTCGCAGAGCAGCGCTTCGCCAATTTTGAAAAAGTCGAAAAATGGCTCGTCGAATGGTTTGCCTAGAAAGAGAATTTTTTTTTTGAATGGTATCCATGATTTGCCTCAAAGATGGGCAAAATGTATAGAATCCGATGGTCAATACTTTGAATAAAAAAATTTGAGATTCCCTTGAGAATTAAGCGTTTTCTTTATTGAAAAAACCGGCAAACTTCAACTAACACCCCTGATATGTATTTTCTACGTTTTTTTTTCGGTTTCGTGTTTCATTTAGGATATGTTAATATTACCTTCTTCGATTAAATCTAATTTATTGTTCCACATTATAATCAGAAGACAACATTTCACATACATAATGCGTATAATTTAAAATAATATTTATGAAATCTAACGCGGATGCAATTTCAAAGTCAAGTGGGTACCGCAGTGGTACTTAAAGTCTATTAAACTTATTCATTATCAAAATAACCTTGGTGTACTCCTAGACCTCCTAGTACCTTCTTGTACTTGAAGTTTATGTGTACAGATACTGCAGACTGTAAAAACTACATGGAAAATGATAAGAAATACAACATCAATGTAGTGTAGTGCAACGTTTGTCGAGTGCAACGTAAAATTAATATGTAATGTAATCTACTCGAATCATAATCAAGTCAGACTGACCTCGAATGAGAGCCCTAGAACGCAACGAGTGTATATTAGAATATAAATAGATTTTCATGTGTGACCTTGACCAAGACCTTTATGTCTGTGTTTGTGTCTGTATCTGTAATGGTTTGTATTATGTGTGTCTTTAGTTCCCATGGCCTACCAACAGGGGTGTGGATTCCATATAGGCACATAAGCACTAGCTATCCTACCTTACTCAGATAAAAATATTGCTATAATTTAATCTACGTCATACATGCTCCACCGACTGCTTCATTATTTTAATGTGTTAAAAGCAGGAACTAAGTAGGTATGCAAATTGGCGCAGATGTCATATTCAAATGTTGACCGTATTCTACACAAAAAGTGCACATATGAGTGCATTGTGCGCAAAGCGCCCTTGAGGTGATTTTCCCACGAAAACGGCGCTATAGAAGTAATCCAATTATTATTATTTATTATTATTAAAGCGCATTCAATAGAAGACTTGTTTGTGTCAGTGTCGAAAAAGACCGTGGCTTTCGGTACAAATTACAAATGTAGCAATCAGTGCCATCTGTTGGTACTTTTATTAATTAGTATAACTTTTCTAACTAAATAATTATCATATTATGTTGGCTTTCTTTTATGCAATTGTGCGGTCGAAAAAAAAATGGAAATTTTATATTCCAGAAATTGACTTATTGAAACGATTTAACAAGTAATCCCAACCAACATCGTCTAAAGCCAGCAGCTTGACTATTCTTGGCTAAAACTTTTTGTAAGATTTTTTAATGTCAATCAATCAATCAATCAAAATGCATTGCTCTAAGACCAAAGGTAGACTATGTGTAGTTTTTCACTGAATATTTGAAAACGGCTGTTTTATTATCATATTCCGCCGATTGTTGTGGCCAACTGAATAAACAGAGGTACAAGTTCCTTATCAAATTCATGTTAAATACATTTTGATCAGAAAATTGTTGTATTTTTCTATTATCGTTTAATTTCTTTATATGGTTAGTTTTCTGAGGGTAGGCACAGCTTTTCAGCCTTTATAGACTGCAAACCACTACTGCTAAATATGGATATCTTTATAAATCTAGAAAATAACTTAAAACTTAAGTTACCTTTACTTTAAAACCTAGAAAAAATCGATCAAATATATACTACAAGTCGCACCAGAAAGGATCTCCTTGTCCCGAGGAGCAATACGGCAAAATATCAAAAGCCTTATATATATATCTACACATAATGCGACATCACATTCATGGGTCAAATGCATTGTATTTACAGTGTGGTATTGAGATCGATGAACTGGTGAATGCAATTTGTTAGCCGTAAGTAGTATTAATAGATTGTCTATTGTTAGTGATAAGATAGAGCATTGAAAAAAAAAAAATTGTACAGCCCCCTTGAAGTGATTTTTCACAAAAACGGCACTACACAAATCATCCAAATATTATTATTATCAACTATTGTATAATTCAATTTTTTTTATCCGTTTTTAAGCATATCTACGCGGCTGTTGCATACGTGATCCATCGGCGGCTATCCCTGTTCGCGGATGACGCATTTATGTAATCCATGATGTTTCACTAAAACACATTAATTGTGACAAAATTGGCGCGTGGTGGGATAGATTGCATTAAAAAGGTTAAAAAGAAAATAATACCTTTGGAAATATAATATATAATACTAAATTTGAATTCTAATAATGAACGTTAATATAAATTTGTATATACAATCAGTTTGCATTCGCATTGATTTTGGCATTGCTATTGTTTCACGTTGTAATAACAAAAAAACTACCTTTACTTCATATTAGGTCGATTTATTTTTATTCTAATTTTTTTTTTATTGTATGCCATAATGCCAACATGGATTACATTGCAGTGCACAACATCTGCATGTAACTCGAAATAAAACTGTTATCATTATAATAACGTCAATTCTAGCAATATTTTTAAAGATTTACCGATTTCGGATAAAATCTTACCGATACAATGAAATTCATTGAAATCTGTGGAAATTGATTAAAATTCGTTTTTTTATGTCACCATCTGTAGATTGTAGATTACACAATTGATTAACTCTTTGTATGATTCCAAGTTAATATTCAAACTGAACATAATACAAATTTTAAAGAAAATATTGTAAAATTAATATGATTGGGTAGTTATTTTCATGTCGTTTGTACCGTATTCTGGTAAAATGTTGCTAAAATACAGTGTGTCTAAAAACAAAAAAAAGCATTTTCTTCAGCGGCGCCTGCATTTACACAAATTTACAATGCAGCCTTCCAAGGTAAATATTTACCCAGCCCTGCTTTACCGGGATAAGATAACAAAATAAATAATGAATTCCATTTGTAAAGCGAGTTATTCTATTTGTTTAGCGAAAGGTGCAATACGATGCAGACTACCGAGCGCAGGGTCTACGAATGCCGAGATTACGCATTCTCGGCGGAACTCATTCTCAGCACAGGTTCTCCTAGTGAGGCACAGTACCATAACCCTTATAATAAATACATTGAGATTGTATAGATGAATAAATAAATAAATAAATTTAAAACTGATGAGGTTTACGGGGCAACGCCTAAAGTCCTAGACTGGCACAGTGACCTTTGACCTCAGCCATACTAAAGAAGACAAATAATGAAAGGTGATTCTCCAAAGTTCTATAATGAGAAATGTATCAAAGATCATGTAAAGGCATACCGCTGATAGATCTCTCATAACCTCTCTCTCTATCTTATAAACCACAAATGTAACAGAAAGGGAGGTGGCAGAGCAGTTCTTTACGTACCGATGGTGGCGTTATTGGTGGGAACAGTTCTCCAGCACAGGACAGATATCTTGAGGCTCTCAGCCAGGATGCCGAACTTCTCCTCCATCTTCTGATGGTGGGACTTGTCCAGGTAGAATATTCCAGTGGCATACTTTCCGAACGGCGGCAAATCTATGTGCTGGGTCTTTCTGTGGAGAAACAAAATAAATTAAAATTAATTAAAGGTGATAATCATAGATTCATAATATTATACTTATAGTGACTTTTCTATGGTTGTGTTTTGCAGTTGAGTCGAAATCGATGGTTTAGAACAGTGATTCCCAAAGTGGTCTATATCGACCCCCAGGGGTCTATGACAACCTGCAAGGGGTCTACGTCAACGAAAAAAAATTTGGGGGTCCATGAAATGAAAATGGGGGTCCACGATAGTGGATCTCAACATACACTGATAGTACCTATTTACTTACATTATACTATCTTATAATATAAAGACATGTACATTATTTATAAAAGTACCTATGAAGTAAAAAAAATTATTATATATGTTTATAAAATTGTGTAAGGTGTAGGATGTAGGTATTCGCTTTGTGATCGCAATACATTTTTAACTTGTAAAAACCTTGCACATAATGATATACCAGTATCATATTGTTACAAAAAATTCTTGTCAATTTTTGTTTCAGAGTTTCGCGCTTGCACTGACTTGTTCAATTCGTCACTCTAGAAATACGAATGTGAGACAAATACGTTTATTCGTTTCCTTAATCTTGAAAAGGAAAGTGCTAAGAAAATATTTAAAAAAATATAAACTGGTTTATCACACAAATTATAGTTAATCAGTGTTATTTTGTTTGAGAGTGCCGGAGAAAAGTAAGTACATTATTTTTTATAAAATTTTAGTTTTGTATTCGTACTTAGCAAAGATAGATAAATTACGCCAATCATGACTTCAGTTATTTGTAGTTTAATATTCAAATCATGCAAAATTACACGAGTACTCCTCAATAGTTTCTTTTTCAAAGTTTTAGCAATCTGTATTATAATTACAGTGCAATCTCCGTAATGTTCGATGTTTGGATTACCGAAACGTTTGGATTATGGAATTTTTTCGGAAAAATCTAAAAAAAGACAACTGTACGTACACATTACGTATGTATTTGATTATTAACATACAATATGTTACCACTGAAAGATAAATTAAGAAAATAAGAAATCCACAACATGTACAGCTGCGTGTTTTTTGAAGAATTTCCAAAACACACTCTCATTCGTTTGTTTGTTTTTTTTTTTTTTATATAATTTAAATGTTTACATATAGATACATATTAAAAAATATATTTTGGAATTAAACTACATATTTTGGCCGGTCACATAAATAAATATGTAGGTGTGTCAATATTTACTTATTTACGGATTTGCTAGGCATTTATTATTCTTTTATAAATACATATATATTACCAAATAACTTCACAAAAAAAGTTAAAAAAATATACTTTTGTCCATTGATCGTTACACTGTGGGCCAGTTTGGATTACTGGAATGTTCGGATTACGCAAGTTCGGATTATGGATATTGCACTGTACATACTTCTCTACATTAAAATTAAAATATTGTATTATTGCTCAAGTGGAACCAGTGAATTTTTATACATGACAGTCGAATGTACGTAGAGATAAATCGCATGACAATTTGTTATTATTATTTGTTGTATGATATTTTATTTTAACATTTTTTGTCATTTTACTTTCAAATTTCCTTAAAGTTCCATCATACCAAAACCTTATGTAACATTCATAACATTCCCCTTCTCACGTTCATTTATAATGGCTGTACGCCTATGCCTGCCATAAAATCTAAGACGATACAATTTAAATTTGACTGATTTTTAATATATATGCTGGACTTTATGTCTTATTTAAATAGATTAATTTAGCCCACAGATGATTGATGCCATGTCCGAATCTAAAAAGAAATGTAGACACTACAGTATTGATTATTTGAAGCTTGGCTTCATTCCATCGTTGTCGGACAAACAATTGCCTATGTGCCTTTTAAGCAACAAAGTTTTGGGCAATGACACTATGAAACCACCTAAGCTGCAGGATCATCTGAGAAGATGTCACCCTGATAAAATAGATAAAGATTTTAAATACTTTCAAACACTCAAAGATAAACTTCAGAAGAGACCCACGCTGGACAGAATGTTTGCTTCGACGTCACAAAGAAACGATGATGGTTTGCGGGCGTCTTACAATATCTCACTACTTATAGCAAAAACCGGAAAACCGCATACTATCGGAGAGAAGTTCATTTTGTAAATAAATGTATAAAACTTAACATTTGTTTTAACTTTAAGTTTTTAACACTAAACTTCACTACAGTTAGAAATTTATGAAAGATCAATAATCAGGTACGACAGCCTCCATGGTCGAGGGGTAAGGCTCTCAACTACGAATCCGAAGGTCGCGGGTTCAAATCCCGGCGTGCGCAAGTAAATTTTATTTAATTAATTTTTGTAGTTTCACAATTAATTGATTTAAAAATAATATATCGTATATTTGCGCACATTCCAGAGTCTTAGATACTGTCAGTATCGCCCTGGTGAAAGACCACCATTCAGAATTGAAACGTTGCTTGAAACGGCTTTTAGCCGTATTTGGTGACCAGATTCGAATAGCCAGGTATTTTCCCCAACCCCCTCTTCCCCTTCTCCTTCCCCTCCCCAATACCTTCAGCCTTCATTCTTCAATTGGGGATGCCATAGTCTTACTGGATCCAGACGGTTGGGAGCAGTTGGGACTCTTGTGCAGTACTCATATAAAAAAAAAAGAAAAGGTAAGTAGGGGGTCTACCAAAAACCGAAAAACATGGCAAGGGGTCTACGACACAAAAAAGTTTGGGAACCTCTGGTTTAGAACATAGGTTCCCAAACTATTTTTCCCCGTGGACCCCCCAGCCTGCCCAATATTAATTTTTTTTAAACTTATTAACTTCAAATATGGACACAACGCTGCTCACTGTAATATATATATATAATTTTTTTTGTAGAAAAAACAATTGTAAAAAAGAAAAACATGCATAAATTTTTATTCATACCTTTCTTGAAAATATAATGTATATTGAAAAGAATATGTAAGTAATAGTTTGATTTGGAATGAAACAAACCAGAACCCAGAATTTCTATTTATATTCATGAATCAAACAAATCTGTGCAAAACTTTGGTACAAGACAGAATAAGTGTTATTTATTCAAAGTCAATAGATGTCTCATATAAATAAAATCGGATAGGTATATCCGAGCCTCTATTCCGATTGCAATTATGTTCGGGAAGAACTTTGCAATCATCATAAGGATTGCAGCCAATAATATGGGATTTAAAATGGAGGACAATATTAACAAGTCTTGAACTTGAAGTATGATATCGGTGTACATGGCTCGAATTGAACTGGTCTCATTAGCTTAGTCGGTAAAGCTGTTGTCCCGGATAGACAGAGGTCCTGGGTTTGAGCCCCAGATGCGACTGATACCTTTTTATTTTTCTGTTGTTTTTTCGGATTCGTGTTTCATTTGGGATGTGTTAACATTATCTTCTTCAATGATTAGTTATTTATTCACCGTGCGATGCATTGCTGCTGATATGAAAACTTGCAAAAACTTGCAAAAACTTGCACATGAACGTGCTTGTGCGGACGCGATTTGCTATAAGTGCACAGAAGGCTCATCAAATGAACCTTACTGCGTTGCATTACTATGCGTGCAGTCTAAATGGACTCCAATCTGTGGGCCCCATTTACATTTCGTGGACCCCCATTTTTTTTCTCCCTGACATGGACCACCAGGGGTCCATATACGGACCACTTTGGGAACCTATGATTTAGAAGATGAAGATCGGGTAAAAAATTGTTAAATTATTTATATAAAACTAGCTGAAGTAGTCGGAGTTGCCCGGGGTTAATAATGGTTTAGAAGAAAATTTACAAGTCGTGATGCCTGTGTATTACCCCTACACCCTAATATTTCTCTTATTTTGGACGTCAAGTGTGCAAAATTTCATCAAGTACTAAAATTCTGCTTTAAGAAGGGGTGGGAAAGGGGGATGGGGGTGGTTTACCGAAATCTCATATAGACAGTGACCTTCCTCTTGTTTTGAAGGTCAAGTGTGCAAAAATTTCATCAAGCTTGGAATAAAACTGTAGATTTGCATACAAAGCAAGCAAACAAACAAACATCGGTCGGAACACTCTTCTTTATATATTTCTATTTTTTTAAAGAAAGACAAATATTCCCTGGTTACGAATAACCTGACCATATTTGAAAATCTCCTACTACCATCACTGCATGCGGAAAATGTTGCTTGTGTCGTAATGGAGGACTTAGCCAGCCGAGGAATTGAACTCACGACGCCTGGGTGAGACCCAAACGCGATGACAACACAGCCTCACAATCTATATATATAGATAGATTATGTTCACGGGGCCACCAGGTGACAGCATTTTAATTCAATAAATATAATTCGAAATGATCAAGGATACAAATAAAGATAACAATATTAAAATAAATTTTGCTGCCTAAAATCAGGAGCATGCATATCACAATAACACCATCTGTCCACTCAATAATGTACATCACGGATAATTCATTCATTAAAAACAGGAAATTTCGTAAAATATTTACGATCAAGATAAAATTTTATCCAATAACAGATAAATAATAATCATAAGTTTTGATGCTGTCCATTAAATAACTTTCGCAATACGAATTAATACAAAACAAACTGTGCTACCTTACCAAATTCTCAACTGCCCGGAAATATATGAATTGATTTGAAATCAATTTAGAGAATGTGAGATGGAAAAAGGGAAGGCGGTTTGGAATAATGCTACGAAAGGGAAGGAGATAAGAAAGAGGAATGTTAGGAAGTACGTTTTGAATTTTTGACATTTGAACGGTCCCCGTTGAGCATCATGAACCACATAACAATATGATCGTTGTGCTCTACGGCTGACCACAATGATCAAAAGTCGAAACAGGTCGAGAATCAGCATTCAACGGAAACCGTTCTAATTTCAAACATTAAAAATGGCGCTAATCGTCAACCAAATGTGACGAAGTTTGGAACAACCCAACCTAACTGAGGAAAACGAAACATTGGTTACGAGGGAGTCCAACTATTCAATAGTTTCTCAATGCATCTAAGAAGGGATTCTAGATAAATTAGGGTAGAAGTTCGTGTAGTGCCGGCCCCCTAAGGTTTTGATGAATAAACAAATATACCTATGTGGAATTAATGTTTAACCTTATTTTTAACAGGACATACTATATTTATACATAAGATAAATAAACAAAAAAAAAATACCGCAATTATCAAGTAAGTAAAATATTGAAAAACAAAAATCTCTAAAAATGACAGCTTCCAAATTACGGCTATTAGCGCCGACCACCACGAATTTCTCTAAATGAATCTACAGTGATCACGTGAATAATTTTCCGAACACTCCAGAATATCAGCACATGCTTTATGTTCCAATTTAAGTGCAATTTATGCACTATATAAAATTTTAATCAAATGTTTCATGGCAAATTCTGCACAAATTAAAAATTTGTCAGTGTGCCGCTTGGTGAATTCTGTAGGTATCACCAAACATGTTGATTCGGATGTTTTTAAAGCCAAGTAAACATGATTTTTCGTAAATTCATAGAAAAAACTATTTACCAGATAATTTTTTCATTATTAAAAGTGATCGGCGTTATACGGAACCAAGGGGGTATCGGACTACTCCCGTGAACTATTTAAATTAATGTTTAATTAAGAGAATCATTAAATATCGAGACGTACACTCATCAAGTGTAATAAAATACCAAAGTATTAATAATCATCAAATTTATTTACATGCGGGATTATGAAGTTAATTCCCGGTGCGTCGTTTGATAATATCCTGAAAAATACACACGGCAAATCCAATACAGTCAGGGTCGGTCAGGTCGGGGGTATCAGATGGTCGGCGTTACAGGAAACTCCCCTATTTAAAATATGAATAACTACATAGCCTCAAGTTCGCGTAACTAAATATAAGTGTATAAATATGTACCGTAAATTGTTTAAATTATGATAAGAAGAATGATAAAATTAGACGATGGACGTTACATTTAAATATGTCAAAAGAATGTGACGGATTGTTCAAGTTCTGTGAAACAACTGGCCGCTTCTTTAATATCTCTGCCCCCAGAACAAGGTCGGTAATGTTTGTTCGATGAATTGATATGATGTTTATGTGTTCATTTGACACCAGACCGAAGAGACCCCCCCGGTTTGAATCGACCTCCTTATTCTTATCGATGTCCACGGTCATTTCAATTCATACCGCCCAGTCTATATCAATTTGTTTGTTTGTTACAAACTTCTTGGATGAGTAATCTTCATAATATGGGATAGCCGCTGACAGCTAAAAGGGACATCGTAAGGCACGTCCTAACTCCGAGAGGCGTGCGACTTAACGCTATATATAGTTGAACACTAATAGAAATTAAATGATAATAAATTACTTTGTTTTAACCACTATTATAATAATAAATATCTACATGTTTCAAAACCAATGCTTTTCGAAGTTATCTCCACAGATAATCTCTGGAGGTTTCCAAATTCAACAGTCGCACACGGTTGACGTCAGTTTGGCTATAGAGGCACCTCCTTTGGGTCTGAATATTTTGTTATTCGGCCGTATATCCTCACTGCATACTCCTTCGGGGACTCATTATTGTCAGTAAAAATATTTTGTACAGCGGATTTCCGCTCAAGACACCTGCTTATAAGTATATCGACTTTTGTTATACGGCATCATATACTTACTTTACAAATGAGGACATACAGCAGAAATAATCATTTAAGGGATCAACTGTCGGAGAGACCAAGTGTCGGAGGGATCGACTGTCGGAGGGATCAACTGTCGGGGGGATCAACTGTCGGAGGGATCAACTGTCGGAGGGATCAACGTCCGAGGGATCAACTGTCGGGGGGATCAACTGTCGGGGGGATCAACTATCGAGGAATCAACTGTCGGGTTACCATACCTAATATTGTGCCGAGAAAATTGGGAGTGAGATTGGTAGGTCAATAACGAGAATTTAATTATCTGTCACGTTCAACGTCTTGATTTTTAAAAATTATATCTTTATACCATTGATACAATGTTAAACAACAATATTTTTTTCCTGTAGAGTGTCTGTCTGTGGGTTAGTTTGATGTTGCCCAAATCTAGTTTTATTCCGAGCTTAATGAAATTTTGCACACTTGACCTTAAAAGCAAAAGGAAGGACAATGTCTACATTAGATTTCGATAAATCACCCCCATCCCCAATTCCCACCCCTTGAAGCAGAATTTAGATACTTCTTGTTGAAATTTTGCGCAATTAAGGCGATGCAATGAGAAGTAATGCAAAATCATGTGTTTTCGGTTTGAGAATTTGTTGGCCTAGAAATATCATAAATAATTTAATTAAATACTGCAAGTAGAACACACCGGGCATTTTTGGGTGTGTTACTTTATAAGTCTATAAAAAAACAATAAAGTATCAGACCTAATAAAAATGTTTAAAGCGCAAAATCTCCTACTTACGAACCCTTTTTCCGATACTGTCGTACTGTTCATTGTGGCAAATAAGGCTTTTTAGAATGTGACAGTAAAGCATTTTAATATTTATGGATGAGATTTACAAAATAAAACAGGTATTTTTTTTCGCAAATCGAAACATGCGGCCGATGCTAAGCGGGAATTTCGACCTTGTCGCCACCTAGATAAAAAGCGCGTGATTTCGTTGGGATTTTAGCAAGTGGGTCGCCTTAACGTTTAAAATAAGCGTAAAACTACTAGGTAGGGGTAAAACAACCTCAAAACTTTAGTCCAAACCATTCATAACCCCTAGCAACGCCGGGTTCTTCAGCTAGTAATATATATTATTATTCTTATTTCGGAATAATTTTTCTCGATTTTTCTTCATAGATACGCAACTGTCGGAAAAATCCGAGAACAATTTTATTGTTATGAAATGCGAAAGATTGACGATAAGGCTTCCAATTATTAATTTCCACAAGAGCCAACAATCCAACCGAAAGCCTGCGTAGATTTTCCCAACAAAATAACAAAGCAATAACAAAGGTAATTTCGGTCTGAAAAACAGGCTCTTATAATAGAAAACAGATTTTTTTACTAACAAACACAGTACATAGGGGAACTACTGGTAGCTCTGTCGTAACCTCTACCCTTTCTCTAAATCTAAAACGACGCACGTGCCAGAAAGAGAGGATAGAACGGGACTCTCAGGGGCAGGACCGTATTTCTGTTGGTGGAAAGGTCATAGGGTATAAACAAGGCGGTGTCGCGCGTCATACCCCCTCTCCACACCCGGAACTACGGAGTTGCAGGGGAGGGGGTGAATAGGGAACGAAGGGAAGGGATGATATCGATCTCCCTAACATTCCTGACCTACTGTAGCAGAGAGCCAGTGTTACTATAAAAATGTATTCATACCGCAAATCGGGCACCCCCTCTCATTTCACGGTAATAGCAGCAAAACGGGGATGTAGTCATGACACGAAAAACGTTCGAGATTGCTGTAAGACATGTCCACAGACAAAAACAACTAATGAGATACGTCGCTGAGTGATCAGAAAAAGGGTCTACAACAAATTACTTAAGTTCTCGGCACAAAAAGTTAACCAAACAACGAAACAAGAAACTGATAAGTGGAATATATATTTTTCTGTAAAGAAAATAAGTAAAGTAATATTACATGTCAAAAATGAGTTAGATTAATTATATCGTTCTACAGAACCGTGCAAAACATTTTAAGTCAAGCAATAATGATTTCAACCAATTATTAATCTCTATAAGTTTCTATTGGAAATAAAATAAAAGTGTTTTAACAACAATTTAAACATTATTTATGTGTTATATTGTAATAATTTGCACAATATTGTTGAAAGTACAAACACGTGAATATTTTTTATCGTTGAATTGTATTTGACAAGGGGTGAGGTTCTCGACTACGAATCCGAAGTACGCGAGTTCAAATCCCGGCGTGCGCAAGTAAATTTTATTTAATAAATTTGTGCTGTTTCACAATTAATTAATTTAAAAATCATATATAGTATATTTGCGCACGTTCCACAGTGGAAGATACTCTCAGTAAGATCACCATTCATAATTGAAACGTTGCTTGAATTGGCTTTTAGCCATGTTTGGTGGCCAGATCTGAATACCCAGGTATTTCCCCACCTTCCTCTTCCCCTTTCCAATACCTTCAGCCTCACAACATTCCGCAATTTGGGATGCCATAGTCTCACTGGCTCCAGACGGTTGGGAGCAGTTGGGACTCTTGTCCGGCATTCATATAAAAAAAAATTATTGTAAATATATACAGGGTTCAATAATAATAATAAACTAGTTTTCTTCTTCGATCTTATATTACGTATAATTTCACTTAAAGGGGAGCACTAAAAAATACACGCTTTGTAGTCGGCTAACGCAAGAAATACTAGGAAAGATTTATCTATAAATTTTACACGGACAGTTAGGAAAAGGTATAAGGTATCCAATGACAAAAGTTATTAGATTGTAAGTTTTTAAGTTCGATATGAAATACGTACTGGAACGTAAAACACTCGAAAATGTCTTCATTGGTTTTCAAACTGCACATATTTTCAGACATTTTGGTGTGTATTTCATAGAAATTAAAAGATTACAGTTTTAGGATTTTCGTCATTGGAAATCTTAGACATCTTCCTAACTACCCGTATAGAATTTACAGACAAAATATTTGTTGTATTGTTTGCGTTAGCAACCTGAAAAGTGACGTTAAGCGCCTTATTTTGGTGCTCGTCCTCAAGTACGAACGCTATAGACCAAGCAATGAAGCAAAAAATTATTAGCACTGTTTCGATCTCGAATGATGTTTTCATGATATTGCTAATTGTCCCTACTAGAACAGTTTATTTCTACTCATGAGAGTATTGTGAATTATTTGTATTAGAAATAAGGAAATATTATTTTATTTATGATTTACTGCTTTCGTTTGTGTTTTTATTGAATTTATTTTTTTAATATATTTTTGCAGAAAGATTTTAGAGTAAGAGTCTTGAGAAAAAATTATGTTTTGAGTCTGTTACATATGTTTTTTTATTTTAATTGTAATGTTATATATATATATATATATATATATATATATTTCGTAACCTTGTCTGTAATAGTTTATCGGGACTTTTTGCATTATATTTTTTTCTTTTGTAAAATTTAATTAAAAAAAATTGCTCCTAGAATATGATTTTTCATGGTCATACATAACAAAGAAAAAACGTGTTTTCACTCTCCTGAATATTTTCATAAAATTGACGGTAAGTTTTCCACAAACTTTAATCTCCACTCCATGGAAACGAAAAGAAAAACAAACATGGAAGAGATACCATAATGATCAATGACTTGCAGTAATTGATCGAATTATAATATAAACAACAATCAGCAAACAGATTAACGAAACAATATGCAATAATGTTTACATTCGCTATATCTCGATAGAGTTGAGACCTTATCAGAGACCAGAGGTACAAAGCAAGTACCAACACACACATATAATATAATGTAACACCTAACCATGTACATGTACTCGTACAGCCCATAATGTTACGACATATTACACTACATAATATAATATGTAGCTATGTAAGCACATCCGATAATGCTGTGATGTTATAACGGCGGGATAAGCAAGTAGTGGAGTGAGTGAGCACTTCAGATTCGTTGTCGGTCGGTGAACATTACAAGACTCAGCATTCAATGTCACTAGTGTCAGCACTGCTAGCAGCTAAATATTTTACATAATATAATATATGAAGAAGAGTGTACGTGAGTGTATTTGTTTTTTCAACAAATCTACTATTTTATTCAGAATCTGATGAAATTTTGCACACTTGACCTTAAAGATAAGATTTACACTGTCTAAATGAGATTTCGAAATATCAGCCCCATCCCCCTTCCCCACCACTTAAATCTTAATTTTGGTATTTCTTGGAGATGAAATTTTGCACGCTTTACGTTCAAAATAAGAGAAAAATTACTGGGTAGAAGTAGGGGTAGGGGTAACACATCACAACCTCAAAACTATACTACAAACCATTCATAACCCCGTGAGTGTTTATTTTTTATACAAATCTACAGTTTTATCCGGAGCTTGATGAAATTTTGCGTACTTGACTTTCAAAACAAGAGGAAGATTACTGTACATATGAGATTTCGAAAATGACCCTGATCCCCGTTTCCCACCCCTTAAAGCTGAATTTTGGTGCTTCTTGATGAAATTTTGCACATTTGACGTTAGAAAAAAAAATAATTTTAAAAAATCCTGGGTAGGGGTACTAACTGGGTAACACATCACAATCTCAAAACTTTACTCCAAATCATTCACAAAACCGGGCAACGCCAGGTACTTCAACTAGTATCCAATAAACAGCGAGCATCGGATCGATACCGGGCGGGGAAATTCCACCGACCTTTGGCATTTTCCACAGCTTCCCCCTCTTATCAGCGGAGGACAGGGCCTCCCAACGTCGCCCGGTGACCTTAAATACTCTCAACAGTAGCGACCAAATCATTGTAAAAGTATTACGAATTGCAAGAATCAATCGAAGATCTAGGCGACACAAGTCAGAAGTAAATTAAAATGCAGGTATTGTAATCCATCATAAACACATTTTCCTATCGACAACAATGAAGAGGTGTGTCGAGGGCGTGTCTGTGTGCTCAACTTTTCTTCACTTCTGGTGAAATTGGTAAAATATTTTCGAATACTGAAATTCTTTCTCAAACAGTTAATCAATTTCATTGACCTGCCTGGGCCCTAGGAGTCGAAAGGACTTGGCTACATGAGTTATTTTTCAAACCGGTATAGATGGCAGTTATTAGGATTATACGCGCAGTAGGTACGTATAATAGACAAATACATTATACTTATAATGGACTCAAACATTGTTTTCTCTTGTTACTTTTTGTTGTTTGTAATTGCTATTGCAAAATTACTATATTTTCCATGTTGTTGTACATCATTATTGGACGGTTGGAATTTATTATATTATTTTTTCTTTGTATACATTTGTGTACATTATTTGTGTACAATTTTTTTGTGTACATTGTAAATTAAATTAATGGGAAGAGGGACGTCGGAGAGAGATTATTTATTAATTCGAATTAATGATAATTTTATTACGCAATACGATAAACATAATGTTTTCAAAGAGAAAAATTTTTATTACATATTTTTATGATCGTCCTACGCATTGACCTTTAGAGGTTCTCAGGTATCTCTACTGTACTGTCTTGCTGACAGTGCCATCTATGTGAAACAGTCATAACTGAGATATTACAGAAAGTAATGCGTTTGGTGTGTAGGTAGGAACAAAGGCGTGGATGCGATTTGCTGTAATATGGGTGTCCATGTTGGCGACACTTTCGCACGCCGCGGTTTCATACTAACAATGGTTCAAGGCCCGAGGTCTCCGTGGTTGAGTGGTTACAATCTTTGGCTACGAATCTGGAGGCCGCGGGTTCAAATCCCGGCGTGCGCTTGTAAATTTTATTTGATTAAATTGTGTTGTTTCACAATTTATTCATTAAAGTTAATATGTAGTATATTTGCGGTACATTCTAGAGTGGTAGATACTGTCTGTATTGCCCTGGTGAAAGACCACCATTCAGAATCGAAACGTTGCATGAAATGGCTTTAGCCGTGTTTGTTGATCAGATCTGAATAGCCAGATACTTTCTCACCTTCCTCTTCCCCGCCTCCTTCCCCTCCTCAATACCTTCAGCCTCACAACATACCCCATTTGGGGATACCATAGGCTCACTCAGACGGTTGAGAGCAGTTGGGACTCTTGTGTGGTATCACATTTTTTTTCTAAAAGCTCATCTCTCTTGTTTCTATTATCTATGGCTAAAATAGTAATATCCTTCAGACACTGGCAGACCCTGGGACACTTATATCCGCCGTGATGCTGATGCCGAAAGAAAGTGGGTCATGTGTCATGTCATTATCGGAAGCTTCTATTAATATATGTCTTTTATATATTACTAGGTGTCGTGTACTCGGTGTTGCCCGGGTTTATAAATGGTTTGGATTTGAGTGTAGTCAGTGTGGTGCACCTTTTTACCGTCAGTAGTGAAATCGGTGATACTGCACTCTGGCAGTAGAACGGCGAACTACGCTTTAAAGACCGGCACTAAACATCCCTTTGCAGGTTGCTAACGGAGGCAATACAACAAATGATTAATCTGTAAAATCTACACGAGTAGGTAGGAAAATGCTTCAAAAAAGGTTTCAAAAGACAAAAATCCGAAAACTGTAATCTTTAAATTCTATGAAATACGTTCCAAAATATTTCAAAATAGGTAAAGTTAGAAAACCGGTGAAAGCAATTTTAAACGTTTTACCTTATTATTACTATTGATTAGATTATTGTCTTAGAAACCCTATACATTTTCCTAACTACCCGTATAGAATTTACAGATAAATCATTTGTAGTATTGCTTGAGTTAGCTACTCGCAAAGTGCGTATTTTTGGGTACTGACCGTTAATGTGGTTCTCATTTTTACCGGCATTTTAGTGAAACATACATACATCCAAATTTTTACATATCAACGTATAAGGTCGAATAAAAGACCAACTCAAGAAAAGACTGCTTTAACTATGTAGCAGAAAATCTGTTTGTGTGATACGTGAGGCAGCATAAAATCTATGAAAAATAAGTAGTTCATGATTGAAAAGATGTTGAACTGGAATTTCAGACAAAAAAGCTGTTCAAATTTCACGATGCCAGAAATCATTTTTGGAGAGTTTTACTGCTTACACTAACAGATTTTCAGATTTATACATCTGAATAGCCAGGCACCTACTTCCCAATATTCCTCCAGTCCATGTCCTTCCCTCCCCACTCCCTTCAGCTCAGAACATACTCCAATAATTGGGCATGGCATAGTCTCACCGGTTCCGGACAATTGGGAGTAGTTCACTCACATAAAAATAAACGTAAACGTTTTATCTACAGCTCGGGTAAGTGTGATAGATAGAAATACATAGGTTTAGGAAAAGTAACAAAAGTTGATTTACAAAAGCTCGCGAGCCGCAGTTTCCCGACCCCTTTTCTGCACATCTATTTTAAGCGATATCCAAAAGTTTGCTTTGAAACATCAAAGCACATGGCTCTAAATAGAGGTACGCTAAAATACTACGTTTGAGGTCACGCTCTATTCATTAAATTAAGCAGCCTTCTAAAGCAGATGTCGGAAGTTTCCCGTAAAATACAGCGGCTTTTCTGTAATAGATAAATGTTTTATCGCATCTAAAAACCATACAACACGTATCGTCCAATCTAATTACGTTAGACTCGCGTGGTGAACGCATGTACCTACTTCAACAATGCTAAAGAAGGCAGGATTTTTAAATTTCAATAATGTAGGTCGCTTTTCTCGATAGATCTAGCACGTATTACGTACCACCCTAAGGAGAAGGAGACGTGATGTTTATCCATTGGGGTGAAGCGAAAATATCTTAGGTCGTATTTCCGGCTCAAAGAGACGTGATGTTTATCCATTAGGGTGGCGTGAAAATATCTTAGACCGTACATCCGCCTCAAGGACACATGATGTTTATCCATTCGGATGGAGTGAAAATATCTTAGTTCCTACTTCTGCATCAAGGAAACGTGGGGTTTATCCATTAGGGTGGCGTGAAAATATCTTAGGTCGTACTATCGCCTCAAGCAGACGTGATGTTTATGCATTAGGGCGGCGTGAAAATATCTTAAGTCGTACTTCCCCCTCAAGGAGACGTGATTTTTATCCATTAGGGTGGAGTGAAAATATCTTAGTTCCTACTTCCGCCTTAAGGAAACGTGGGGTTTATCCATTAAGGTGGCGTGAAACTATCTTAGGTCGTACTTCCGCCTCAAGGAAACGTGATATTTATCCATTAGGGTGGAATGAAACTGTTTTGCGTTATTTATTTATTATCAAACCGTGAAATAATTTATTTTATGCGTAAATTACTGATTTTTGTAAACATGTTATTATTTTTACTAGCTTAAGCCATTGGATAAATAATGTAACGATAGATGATGCAGTCTTAAATGTTTTCAGTAATACAGCACTAATATTTAATAATTATAATAGCAATGACCGGTCAGTGCTTGAGTTGGCATAGCGTCCGGATCCCATCCAGGAGGCTAAGTCCGTATCTTTTGCGTTAGCTGACGCAAGTTAAATAGGCCTTAAAAAATATATGTTGACAGTTTGGTAGTCCGTATCGCGCTAATAAGTTAAGTTTGCGGTTACGTTAAGAGATAAATCCGTAACGCAAACGCAAGAGACGACGCTGCGTTTATTAAAACTATCAAAATGTGTTGATTATGGCCGATTTAACCTGCGTTAGCCATCGCAAAATATACAGACTTGGCCCCCAGGTGTAGTGAGTTTAATCCCTCGGCTCACTAAGTCCATCATCACCACGCAAGCAACACTTCCGGCTGAACGGGTTGGCACCATCGTACTTGACTGATGTCTGCGTGAGGGACAATCTTACCCAGAGACAACTCACGCTCAGGTCGGCCAAGTCTGATGCGTCGAACAGACTGGTGGAACCCTCTCATACGAATGCTACTAAATTTGAGGACAGAGCTTTCAATGTACTGGGCCCATATTCTTGGAGTTACCTTCCGTTTGGTTTAGGTCAGAAAGCGATTTCGTAACCTTTAAGAAAAGTCTAAAAGCATACATAGTTTTGCATTACAGCCGCACAATTCGAAGGTTAGTTAGTTGAGCAATGTACATAGATTGCAAACATCGATGAATCCAGCTTGAGTAAAGTTTCTGGGAAATAGGGATTAAACAAGCCAGGTAAATTAATTAGCCAAGGTTGTGAGCCCTGATGACTAATGACAGTAATGACTAATGACTAATGACTAATGATGGAAACGCTTGCTGAGGGCCGGGGGGTTGCGCCCGCAAACTCATTACTCAGATAACGTTGGAAATAGTGCCGATTAGGTTTTATGTAGTCAGAGACTGTACACTTTTATATACCGTAGTTCACGCTCAATCGTGAAACTTCTTTTTGTGAAAATCGTTTTTTTTTTCAAAAAGGATCAATGCCATAAGTAAATATGACAACATTGACATTTCCTCAAATTCTGGAGTGCTGATACCAACCCTGATGTATGGCAGTGAGGCATAGAATTGGCAGAGGAAGGATGAAAGTAGACTGAATGCTGTAGAAATGAGATCTCTGAGACGAACGTGTGGTAAAACCATGTATGATCGTGTGAAAAATATTGAAATTCGTAAATAATGCAAGGCTGATGTAAGCGTAATGAGTAAGATTAAGAAAGGGAAGCTTAGATGGTTTGGGAATGTGGAGAGAATGAACGAATAAAGGAGTGTAAGAAGAATGTATGACGCGAATGTGGATGGAAGAAGAAGCCGGGGACGCCCGAGGAAGACATGGCACGATCAAGTGATTCAAATACTTGAGTCGGGCCATGTCAGAAGTCGGAATAATAGAAGAGAATGTACGAGACGATGTATGAATGTGAATGAAGCAAGAAGTGTATGCCAAGATCGAGTTGTTTGGCGGTCCGTCCTCTCTGCCTACCCCTGCGGTGAAAAGGCGTGATGGTTAGTTAGATAGTTCATTTAAAATCTCATTACAAAAAGCCATAGCCGATGAATTTTTCTATTTCTTCATAATTAAAATTAAAACATTAAATTAAATTAAACCGAGTAAAATCTTTGAACTTTTTTTAAGACATTATTTTGCCATTGACATTTTAACATCTTGGTTGTATCATCTTTTTGCTCGCACCGAGTGTCAGTGAGATAGGTAAATAAACATTGCTGTTTGTAACTAAATAATTAATTAGCTTTTTTGATTAGATTGAACATGATATTATTTCTAATTTTGAAACTGTCAATTCATGGTGGAATTCCATATTAAAATGATTTTTTTATTAAAAAACCTTTGTAACCCTTTTCCACTTATTTATTTTCGACCGGACCGGTTTCATCTTATCACGGGCATCCTCAGACTGGTACAATGAATACTAAATCTATGGTATATATATAGCATGGATGTTGGGAGTGAGTTCCCTGCTTTTCAAATATTGTTTGAAATTTATTTTATTGCTGACGGTACTGTTTATTGTGTTTTTAAAAACTACTTTAGAGATGGTTTATTACCCTCTGGAAGACGGATTACATTGTGTTGATTTACTAGATTTAGTATTCATTGTACCAGTCTGAGGATGCCCGTGATAGGGTGAAACCGGTCAGGTCGAAAATAAATAAGTCGAAAAAAGTTACAAAGGTTTTTTAATAAAAAAAAAATCATTTGAATATGATATAATATAACGTTTTTCATGTAAATACTATTTTTGTGATTCTAATAAAATAAAATAAACACGTGTATATATATATATATATATATATTGTGTAGATTTTCTTGTGTTCGTCTGAAAAACACTTGTCCTTTTTATGCGAACAACACGGCACAAGAGTCCCAACTGCCCGAAGCCTGTGGGACTATGGCATTCCCAATTGGAATGGAAATGGGGAGGTGAAGGAGAAGGTTGGAAAGTACCTAACTATTCAGATCTGGTCACCGAACACGGCTAATGCCAATTCAAGCGACGTTTAGATTCTGACTTAATGGTGGACCCCTCTGAAATACAACTGGCTTTCTTCAATAATAGTAACCATGAATATTGTAAAAATTATAAAAACATGTTTTCAAAGAGAACACCTTATTTTTTCAAAACATAAATCCTATTTTTAATTAAACTAGAATTGCTTTGCGTGAAAAACTCCATTAACGGTCAGCACCCAAAAATACACGCTTTGTAGCCTGCTAACGCGAGAAATACTATGAATGATTTATATGTGAATTCCATGTATAAGGATTCAAAAGACAATAATCCTCAAACTGTAATCTTTTAAATTCAATATAGAATACGTACAGGAATTTTAGGTAAAGCGTTCAAAATTGCCTTCATTGATTTTTCAAACTGCACCTATTTTGATACCTTTGGTACTTATTTAGATAGATTACGGTATTTTGAAACCTTATACACTTTCCCAACTGCCAGTATAGAATTTACATATAAACCATTTATAATATTGCTTTAGTTAGCAAACTACGAATTGATGTTCAGGGCCATTTTTGAGAGCTGGTCCTTAAGATTTTATTCTTAGATCACCACCATGGCTAATGAGGCCAGTTCAATTTATGTCATCTTCATCGATATCATATCTCAAATTCGAGATTTGTCAATATTATTCTCCATTTTTTATCCCATATTATTGGCAGCTATCTTTATAATTTTGAATTTGAGATACAATATCGATGAAGATGACATAAATTGAACTGGTCTCATTAGCTAAGTTGGTTAAGCGGTTGCCCCGGATAGGCAAAGGTCCTGGGTTCGAGTCCCAGATGCGACTGAAATCTTTTTATTTTCTGTCGTTTTTTTCCGTTTTCATGTTTCATTTAGGTTAAAAATTGAAAACTTTTAATATTTATGAGAAGCAGACTCACTTACATGCACAATTTAGAATAAACTAGGGGTATACATAATCAAACATAAAGTACAAATATCAAAAGAGCAGAAAATATGGACTAATTAACTTAAACCAAAATAATTAGAAAATAGCATATAGAAAAAACAAACATGTCTTATAACAGCTCTGTTGGTGATAAGATATAGACAAGGTCCGACTAGTATTCCTGCAGCTACCCTGAACGGTGTGATCCTGAAGGTGACTGAAGAAACCAAATACCTAAGACACATAATCACCAGTACTCTGATGGATGATGATGACATTGATAGGCAAAGACGAGCTCTCAGCGTAAAATCGAATATGCTCAGTAGAAGATTTCGCCTTTGTAGTACCGTTGTGAAAAGGACTCTATTCCTTGCCTTCTGCGCAACGTTGTACACATGCGAACTCTGGGCAAACTACAAAAAAGAGTAGTATGAAAAGACTTTGTGTACAGTACAATAACGCCTTCCGCAGAATGTTTGGCCTCCCCAGATACTGCAGCGCTTCCAGTATGTTCACGGAGGGCGAGTTTCAGGTTTTGCAGCCCTTATAAGATCCAGGGTGGCTGGAATGAGGGAAAGAATAAACAGCTCCAGGAATATCCTCATCATGGAAGCCCGCCTCAGTCCAGCCTCCAGTATCGACGCATACTGGACAAATATATTGGGCCCTCAAAATTTAAATGCAGCAGCACCTTAAAGGATTTATTTTCATATACTTATCTAGTTAAATTCTTATTTTTTTTATTTATTTTTTTTTCATTATTTTAACTTTTGTTTTATGTGTGATGTATCACCTTACACTACTGTCTTATAATTATTTTGCTTTTTTTTTTTTTTAAACTCTTGTACATATTTTGTATATTTTTTATAACTATTGCATGTATATTTTATATGAAATGTGTGGGACTGCACTAACCTCCCCACATACCGGAATAAACATTTATTATTATTACTATTATTATATATGCGAATTAAAACCACAATTTAAAATATTCACCAGTAGCAGAAGAACATTTTAGATATTATACTATAACAATTTAGAAGCTAGGGGTGTAAATAATCAAATATAAAATAGGTACAAATAACAAAAGAATATTTGGTATTACTCGTTATATTACTAGTTATATTTATTTCGAAACATGGTTCGATCTAAGTTACAGAGATTGGCATATCAAAGTTAATCATGCCATGAATACACGTAGCAATAAAAATCAATTGAACTTTATTGTACGAATTTAGCGACCACATTGCGGAACGAAGCGTGATGCATATTGACTTTTTTATTGGAGCGAATAAAACATCGACAGAGAAACCGATCTTAGACCTTGAACACAACAATAATTATTTGACATTCAATCAATTATTGTAATGCATGCTCTACACTCCTGGCGAGACTACCCCGGGGCCCGATTATAACATTTTATTATATGTATACTAGATCAGACATGCCCAACCTGCGGCCCTATTGAAGTTTTCAGCTTTCAATGATTTGGTATTCATACAAAAAAAAACCTTCTCGCAATAATTATCACATTTATATTGTGTTTTGTGAAATTAGAACTTTCTTGTTCTTAGACCTCGGATTCTCGATGGAGGTTTTGATTAATTGCTCGAAAAGTGCCAGGCACATGGCCGCACTAGGAATATATTTTTGTAATCAATTCCAACCGGTATATTTTTTTTCGCATATTTCTCGGAAGATCGAATGCAACTGACTTGATTTCAATAACTGGGAGGTGAGTTCAAAGGACACACATAAGAGCGTGAGAGCGAGCATGCCAGTGAAACACATGCCATTTAAAATATATATATATAATGCGCCAATGCCAATGGCAAACAAGTATTTAAACGAGAATAATAGTTCTTTGAAAATAAAAAAAAAACGCATCACCAATTCTTGTCTGGAAATATCGAGCAATAAATCAAAATCCCCATCGAGAGTCCGAGCCCTACTTGTTATGTTTGTTCCGGCTCCCACATTCAGCGAGGATGTGGAGCCGGCAATACAATAGTGAGAGTGAGACGACTATAGTCTGAGCATTGTACCAATCAAGTAATCGTACAAGTTTTAAGCAGCTGTTTGTATTGTTTACTCGTGTCGGTCACAATAAGTGCGTTCTGTGGTCTGGTTGAGATAATTTACTCATAATGGACGGAAAACGAATTAAACAGAAGAAAAGAAAACTTTAAAATGATAACAGAAGGTTCCATAGTGAATGGGAACATTTGTAATTTTTCATTCTAATAAAACACAAGACTGTTTGTTCGATTTGTGGTAATTCTATTTCAATTTTAAAACATAGCGATATTTATAAAATTACTATTGGCGAACGGAAATCTAAGCTGCAAATCATTAAAGATCAATATGACAATTCAAGAAAACATATTTCACCACCAATTTTGAATAAGTTATTTGTTTAATTTTTTTATATGTGTGGCCCATCTAAAATCAGTAAATTTTTTTTGACATTTTCTTTGGAAGTTTTAATTTACCATGTACTTTTGCTATTTTTGGTTTAATAAATTCGCTACCGGTTTCGACACAACCGTGCCATTAACTAGCGTAAAAGTTTTAAAGTTTTAAGAACGCTAGTTAATGGCACGGTTGTGTCGAAACCGGTAGCGAATTTATTAAACCAAAAATAGGAAAAGTACATGGTAAATTAAAACTTCCAAACAAAATGTCTAGAAATTGCTATATAGTGAATAACGAAAAAAGACAAGAAATTTTTTTTGGCCCACCAAACGATTTGGGTTGGGTACCCCTGTACTAGATTAGGTACCTGGCGTTATTAATAGTTTGGAGTACAGTTTTATAATCCCTAAACCTACCCCTACTCCTACTCCGACTCCTACTCCCTAACCCTACCTAGTAATTTCCCCCTTATTGTGAACGTCAAGCGTGCAAAATTTCATTAAGTACAAAAATTTGGCTTTAAGGGTGGGAAAGGGGGATGGGGGTGGTTTTTCAAAATCTCATGTATACAGTGACCTTCATCTTGTTCTGTAGGTCAAGTGTGCAAAGCTAGGAATAAAACTGTAGATTTGTATACAAAACAAACACACACCGCCCACCCGGGACCTTTATGAAGAAGATGAACAGTAAAATAATGTAAAAAAAAAATATATATATATATATATATATATATATATACATGAATAATAAAGAAAAAAGGGTGACTTTTAAATTTAAAAAAGGGTGTAGTAGACACGTTCGTCTTGCAGTTCTGTGATTCTGGTAATGGACGAACGAAGCGATTACACAACCGACAATAAATCCAAACAATATTGACAATGAAGAATTTAGTATGACCCATTTTATAAATATTTTGTAATTTGCTTACCACACTCAAAATCACGCGAAACAAACGTGGGCGGCAGAGAACTAAGCTGGTGCCAAAATGGGGGTCTCACGTGAACATTACCCCCCCCCCTCCATCGAAATCATACATAAGGCAAGTCTATCAATTATGACGTTAGTAGTAGTTCAGTAGGAAAAACCATGAATTAATTGAAAAAACTTACCACAGACTTTGTAAGTTTTCGCCAAGAATGGCTAAACTTCTGGTTTTAGCCGATCTTGGTCAAATATCCATTACAATTACCGGATACATAAAATACCCATATTTTTTTCAACCGCGCAAGAAATAAAAACAAAATAATATGATGATTATTTCGTTAGCAAAATATTATTAATTAATAGAGGAACCAACAGATGGCAATGAACACAAATGAGTCTTCCCTCGAATGCGCATTGCGCACACATATACATTTTTGTGTAGAATACAGCAAACATTTGTAGAAGACGTGCGCGTCATTTTGCATACTTAGTTCCTGCTTTCGACGCTGGGATTCATACCTGGAACTTCGCGCGAATTTTTTAAAGCGTAATTTTTTTTTTGCAATAAATATTTGTAAATTTTTAAATTATTTATATTTTTATGCGAGTAGGGTAGGGCAGACAGTGCTTATGTGCCTATATGAAATGCAAGCCTTTGATCGTCTTGTAGGCAATTGAATACAGTGGTGAATGGTACTTATTGTAATACAATAATAACTGCAATACCTCCCAGAGCTTTGCATGGACGATAAGTGCTCTAGAAATAGCTGGTATTCAGTGTGGCTTGGACATGTCACACTTGGACGAGAATCCTATTAATCGTGATTCGTGATTGTCACACGATGGTGGCAAATGCAATATCACGCTTGAAACCACACCGCAACGCAAATAATTAGAATAATACTGCGACGTATGAGGCAACACACTATAAGGAAATATCCACGATATTTTGTGTTTCTACGAAATAAACACATTTATTTGTAAACTGATACAAATGTTACGACAATAGCGACTTGATCGCCCTGTGATATGGGTAGGAGGAAGGTTGGGAAGTACCTGGCTATTCAGATCTGGTCACCAAACACGGCCAAAGCCATTTCAAGAAACGTTTCGATTATGAATGGTGGTCTTTCACCCCAGGGCATACTGAGTATTTAAGTATTTTCCACTCTGGGCGAGTACCTATAGTTTGTTATCAATGCCACTTTGGAATTAGAAACCTGTGTAGCCGTGGGAGGGGGAATTTTTTACATTTTCTACAATATCGGAAAAAGGGTTCGTAAGTAGGAGATTTTGAACTTTAAATATTTTTTTACGTCTGATTTAAAATTTGAAATATGAACAATTCAAAAAGCAAAAAATTAACTCTCTGAACTTAGATAATGATATATTGTACCCTTAATGTATACTATCTAGTATATAAATTACAATTTGATATTTTTTATTATTATTATTATAAAAGTATTTTGTTGATTTACGTTCGTAATAATTTAATAAGTTTTTAATATTGTTTAAATATCACCTACTACGAATTGTTTTTTTTTTATTTATTTATGTAAATACTCCTCCCATATCCACGAGCTACTGGAACTCAACTTATGAAGAGTACAACAATAAGAAGCAAAAAAAAATCATGTATTATGTTACATTTGCGTTATAATCATCTATTTTTTTTTTAAATAAATAAAATAAAGAAAGCGGCTGGATAATTTTTTTTATTAATTATATTATTTTGATAAGTGCACGAACAGGCCCGCGGGCCGCACGATATGGGCTCGCGGGCCACCGGTTGTGCATCACTGCTTGTAATTAACACCCGCGAGTGATCCGCCCAACGGTTCCTGGAAATCGGGGGACGGATAAACCGTGATGGAGGTTTTTACGGTCAACCAAATCCAAAAAAGGAAATCAAATTTTCTTGGAAAACAAAACATCTAAGATCTAAAAACAAACAATGTTTTTAATAGGATTTTTTTAACATATAGATCACACCTATTTGAATGGCATTTTAATGTGACACCTCATATTATATAATCATATTATATTATATAAATATATGATTTATACATATATTTGTTTTAAGTATCTACGCCGATGAATTTAAAAAAAAATTCTCGTTACTTTTTACATACAAATGTACCAGCAGTAAACTAGTTACTATCCGGTTTCGCCCGAGTTTTGAAACTCTGTTTTCCATATCAGCATTATAAAACAAACTATATTATGGCGTTTTGCCTTATTTAAAAAAATAATTAAATTAATATTTCAAAGCTTCATAGCTTATGATGGAATTGAAATTGAGCGCTGAAAACAGTTGCGTGTACCGAAAATTCCGGACAGGAGAAGCTTGAGAGTTTTACTGTATGTAAAAAAGGTTTGTTTGATAACTTCCGGACCTTAATTAGAATATTGTTAGTATACTATGATTAGGTAACCAGTTAAAACAGAACATGATACAATAATAACCTAGGTTAGGTGAGATTGGGTCAGGTTGTAGTTTTGACCTTTTTATTTATTTTTTTATAATAATTGTTCTATGTAATTCTTGCTGTTCTGTTTTGTCACTATTCTATTTTGTCGTGGAAACACATGATTATGCTACGAATTGTTCTGCAAGTGTATATGATCTCCTCACTATAAAATCCACTCCGATTCCATTGAAAATTTTCAAAATAAATTTCTAAGATATGTAACTCGGATTACGTACCTGATGAAATTATAAATTACAATTACTTAATTGTTATCTTAACTTGTTATCGGCTAAACTATTACGGTTTAAATTGTTAATTGCATTATAGACAACCCTGATTTACTTAACTTCAACTAGAACTAGTCGAACAAAAAACGTATTCAACTGTAACAATAATTTCAGAAGTGAGTCATTCAAAAACTCGCTTGTACTTAGACTTCACGCAGAAGATAATACTTTTTCAGATATAGTAGATATGTTCAACTGCACGGAATTCAAATACAAGAAGACTATAATAGCGTACATCCTCAACAATTACTAACATACATGGCTAGGGCAAAATTATGAGTGAATGTGCTGTGTGTTTTGTATATTCGCCTTTGTTGTAAATTGTATTGAATTATACGTAGACAATGTTATTGCTGAATTTGCTTGTGAGACATTGTAAATATTTTTTTTATTTGTCTATCGATGCACCTACTATAATATGTTTTACACCTGTGTCACTATTATAATTAAAAAAATGATACAAAATATGTAAAAGCCTCTAAAGGGCGTATACAATATAATAAATAAATAAATCAATGTAGCCAAAAAGGAAAATACCTCTGATTACAATAATTCCAGTTATCGTTTTGTCACCGATATCAAGTTAAAAAGCTATCGATTACAACTTACATACAGGTGGTGTAGGCAGTGGCGCGCACAGAGTTTTTAATCAGAGTAATCAGTGGGAAAAAAACAGTGAATTAATTGATATTTAAAAAAGATTACTATAGACATGGTAAGTTTTGTCTAAGAATAGCTATGTTGCTGGCTTTAGCCAATGTTGGTTTGAAATTACCTAAGCCACATTAAATATCCGAATAACCGCTTCATTTGTGCATATTAAGAGTCAATTACTGGGTACCTATAAATATTTTCATATTTTTTCAAAAGAATGACATATTTATGATCATTATTTTGTTAGTAAAGTTTTACTAGTGGTGCCAACAGATGGCACTGATTGCTACAGTTGCTGGCTACATATCTGTATCGATAGGCACAGCCTTTCAGACACTAACACGAACGAGTCATCCCTTTAATGAGCATAACGCACACATGTACATTTTTTGGGTAAAATGAACAAATATTTGAATATGACGTTTGCGTCATTTTGCATACTTAGTTCCTGCTTTTGACACATTATTGTAGAGCATTCGGTGCGACACGAGCGGAGCTGCGTTTCTTAGTTAATACTTCGCGCGTATTTTTGGAAGTGTAGATTGATTTCTTGCAATATTATTTATATTTCTATGCTAGTAAGGTAGGGTAGGCAGTGCTGATGTGACTATAAGGACGGCTATATGTAGATTCATATACAGGATAATGATTCAGTACAGGTGCATTTTCAGAAGTACAACAACGAAAGGCTTACATCCACCTGTTAGGTTTTCATCGATCGGGCCACATAAGGTGACCGTATTACATAAGAAAAACTGCCACCTGCCGCGACTCTCGCGTTATTTTCTGTCATCCCGTGAATCAATATCGCTCTACCGACCTACATTACATACGCTCGTCAGCATCAGAATAAACTATGCCTATAATAAGATCGAGATATTTGATAATAATAATGAGATTCGTATTGATTTTTAATGTGATTACCACACAAGAGTCCCAACTGTCCGGAGCGAGTGGGACGATGACATCCCCAATTGGGGTAAGGCTGAAGGGGCAATGGAGAAGAAAACTATTGGGAAGTATTTAGCTATTCAGATCCGGTCACCAAATGCGACTAAGATCAATTCAAAGAACGTTTGAACTCTAAACACAAAATAACATTATTATTCATACTTTCAAATCGAAAATACACACATAAATCTTGTATTATGTTATATATCCAGACATGTATAGTGAAGATGCAAAAATATATCCGAGAGTTTAACTTTTTTGGTTTGTTTGTTTGTTTATTTGTTAGTTTTTTTTTCTTCTGTTTAGTTATCAGATAAGTATTAACATCGTAAGAAATAACATATTTTAAAACAATTAAATCGGTGATTCACACCCAGCAGCCCGCGAGCCTTTACAGGGACAACATTAATTTTTATTGTTTTTATTTGGACCTAGAAATGTTTTGACGTGTGGCGCTTTTTCATGCGCGCTTTTATTGATATTATTAATGTGTTCCGTTTCATGGGGGGTACGAGACTTTTTTTTGTTAAACATAGAAGTAACGGAAGTGAGTTTTGATATTTCTTGTATAATAGCAATCGTTCGGATTTCCGGGTGTTATGATCAAAACATTGAAGGGTTTCCGCTCTGTTTCACAATATACAAAAGGGTATCGCGACAAACTTGTTCGAGCCACAGATTATTTAATGAATCGCCAAATTGTATCTTGTTGCTAGGTCGCTAATCTCTGGTGCAGTGATTTGTGAAAAATCCTTTAAATCTAGGGAAAAAACATTAATAATTAAGGAAAAGACCAATTTGACGGCCTCCATGGTCGAGGGGTAAGGCTCTTGACTACGAATCCGAAGGTCACGGGTTCAAATCCCGGCGTGCGCAAGTAATTTTTATTTAATTAATTTGTGTTGTTTCACAATTAATTCATTTAAAAATAATATATAGTATATTTGCGCACGTTCCCGAGTGGAAGATACTCTCAGTATCTCCCTGGTGAAAGACCATCATTCAGAATTGAAACGTTGCTTGAAATGGCTTTCTAGCCGTGTTTGGTGACCAGATCTGAATAGCCAGGTATTTCCCCATTTTCCCTTTTCCCCACCTTCCTCTCTCCCTTCTCATTCCCCTGACCAATACCTTCAGCCTCACAACATTCCCCAATTGGGAATGCCATAGTCTCACTGGCTCCAGACGGTTGGGAGCAGTTTGGGACTCTTGTGCGCTATTCATATAATTTTTTTTTTTTTTTAAATTGGGATTTACAGACGAGTGATTTTTTTTCTCCCCTTTTTAATCTCAGATTTAACTCCCAATGAGATAGGTCAAAAACCGCCACTGCTTCTGAGACTCCAGAATACTAGACTAGGTTTCTAGTTTCTACTGTCGTCCAATTAATTATATATTTTTAATGATCACGCCATGACGAGATTGCGGTTAAAGCGTTACATCTTAATCACCACAGACCAAGGAGCCGAAGACAGGGGGGTCTCGTGGGGCTATATCTTTTGCGTTAGTTGACGCAAGTTAAATCGGCCATAAATAACACATTTTGGCAGTTTGGTAGTCCGTATCGAGCTAACAAGTTAAGTTTGCGTTTACGTTAAAAGAAGCGTAACGCAAACGCAAGAGAGGACGATTCGTTTATTTAAACTATCAACGTGTGATGTTTACGACCGATTTAAGTTACGTTAGCTAACGCAAAAGATACTGACTTAAGCCCCTGAGCGTGGAATGGTTACCCCTGTAATGAAATCAGTTTGGTTTATCTTCACCTTTTAAGCAATCGCTAAATGCGGCACTTTTTATAATGTTTTAAAAAATATATATTTTTAATAAAGTGATATATAATAATATTATACATTATTCCACCAAGCATGCAAATTGGTAGGTACCCCAACCTAATTTCGGTTCAGTCGCTACCTTAAAACGTATCGTTCGCGCGTCGAAGTTTATTTTTTGTCCAAATCATTGGACCGAGACGGCCACCGCGAGAAATGACATGCCTGAATCCTTGGCCTGTTATCGGGCTACCTAAAGATACAAGTTAACCCTTCAGCTGTGCTTATCCAGACTTCAAATAAAGGTGGCAATTCAACACACGTATGTATCAGCACACGTTATGACAGGGATATAAAGACAATAAAAGTACGAAAAAAAAACTTTATATTTTGTTTTATAAAATAAAATAAAATAATAAAATAGATATATTAATTGTGTTAGGTTAGATTAGGTTTTCGGGATAGTTTTTATATATTTTTTGTTACTTTTAATGACTTTATTTCACATTTAGAAAGTGTGCCGACTCATACGTGTGTTTAATTGTCCGATCACCACTTTTTATACACGATCAGTTACTACTTCCAGCATCGCGCCAGCGCACTTTGGACTAAAAGACTGATTCTGGGAATTGTTAAGTCCGTTATGTAGGTAGTAATATAATGCATTAATATAGAACATTTCTTTAATTCTTTATTTAATTTTGACACCTCTTTTAACCTGTCATAATGTATTCTAAATTCCCTTTCAATTATTGTTTGTATATTCTAGCATTACTGTGTTAATTTATTTTTTCTCTTCTTCAAAATTCGCAGAACATCTTTTAGTAAATAATCACGTCCCGCTTGACAACAACAAACCTAAACCCTTACATATAGAAAGAAAGGTTCTAAGATTAAATTTACTTGAACAATTATAAATTAACAAACGAACGAATGATCCTAATATAACATTAATTAACGGGGAGAGGGACTTCGGAGAGTTATTATTTATTAATTCAAAATAATAATAGTATTATTACGCAATACGATAAACATAATGTTTTTAAATAGAAAAATATTTATTAAATATTTTATAAATTTACATAGACTTAGCATTTATCAAAATCCAATCAGAAATATTACTTTTTTCTGACCGTTCCATTGTATGTTTTACAAAATATTTAAAATACGAATATGATTTTTAAAGTGGAGAAAGGTATGTTTAAAAAAAAACATAGTTTTTTTTTTTTTAATGCGGATTACAAATTTTTCGTTACGTTTATTTACAAAAACGCAACGACAAATTATTAAACATACTTTTCTCCACTTTAAAAATCCCTCCAACGTCCCTCCCCCCCTTAATAAAGTAAAGAAAATTATATACTCACCGCTTCTCAGTATGTTCACATTATCAAAACAATACAACACATTTAAATAAATCAATTAAGATAAGATTGTCAGTTAAATACGAGTAAACACATTATAAATGTGAAAACCTCACAGAATTCAGAATTTTAATTGTTTTCTAACTAAATCGGTTTTACCGATAATAAATAAATCCAGTCACCTACCTCAGGACAGGTTTCACCTATTGAGGTAGGTAATGTGAACCATACAATGATATTAATTATGCAACACATATTGTATTAATATTTAAACATGCCATATTGTATGAAACTGTATGGCGTTCTTTCAATAAACGTAAAAGATTGGTATTCACTTTGTGGCGTCATTATTAAAAATTAATTAAAAAATTTACTTTGCATTCACCACTTTATTAATATACACAGATATCAACATGTTTCGAAAACGACGCTTTCTTCATCTTCATCAATGATAATTTGTATTCTATATATTCCTGAAGAAGAAAGCATCGCTTTCGAAACATGTTGATATCTGTGTATAGTAATAAAGTGGCGAATGCAAAGTAATTAATTTATTGAAATAACAGAAGTTACAATCTGTGAAAAACCCAACTGCATATAATTGGTGGATAACTACTAAATAGTAAATATTAGTAACTTGCATTTCACCAAAAAGGCTGTGATTAGTGAGAACCCGCCAAGCATAAGTAATTGGCATTATCAGTTTGATAACGCGCCCAACTGTAATTCATTTGGTATCGTGTATAAATTGTGTGTGTTTTTTTTTGTATATTGGAGTTCAAAGAACGTACTTATTTTTATTTCTGAACTATGCCTGGGCGGCATAGACAGGATATTCAAAAGCTAGAGTTCAGAACCGCTGGGTTGCCTATCCACGGTCGAGAGATCTATCAATGTTCGTTCCCTTATGTGGTAGTACAACAAAAAATCTACTGCGGTCACACGTCACAAACTTCTACTTCAATATATATATATTTATTTATTATATTGTATATGCCCTATATGGGCTTTTACATATTTTGTTATAAAAATTCAAATTACAATAGTGACACAGGTGCAAAACACATCACAGTAGGTACATAGATAAAATAGATAGCCTTCACCAAATACAACAACTAAATATTAAATTTGAATTCAATTAAAATAAATAAATCAAAATACTAATGCTAGTATTTTGAACAGTCAAATTAACTTATCTTTTATCTTTACTTATTCTTAATATTTTTCCAATAAACCGCTCTGTTCTTTCCGGAAATCCCGCAATTACCCCTACCCATTTGCTTACCCCCCACTCCAACACCTAACATTTATATGTCTTGTCAATATTCTATATCATAAGTTAGTTATATTAATATTCTCCTGACGAAGGAAGGGTGCTTCCGAAAGCGGTAGAGTGTTAATAAAATAAAAGTGGTCTACAACAAATATATGTGTTTTTATTGCAACTTATTTTAATATTTAAAAAAAATACATATTTTATATTTCATTATATTTTAAAAGCAGATGGGGTAAAACATTTTTTTTAAATCACCGTTAACCCGTAAATAATTGTTAAAGATGCCTCTAAAATCGAGAAAAATCAATTACTTTAATGGCCGATATTTCATAAGGTAAAACAAAAATAAATAAAATACTCCTCATCCGTACTAGATATTTACTAAATCTTAAATTTAAAAAATAGATAATTCAGTTTGGATGGGTATGTTGGGATCGAATCCAAAATTCAGTTTTGTATGAAACAGGCACCTCAGCCGTTCCCCTATAATTAATATAATATTATATACGAGGTGTGTTCAAAAGAAAAGGTGAATTTTGAATTTTCGCGGGCTGTGTACATTCGATTATCGATTTTTTTTTGACAATTTTCCAGTTGTCAAAAACAAACCACTGATCCAAAATGGCTGATAATGCTAACATATGATAAACATACGTGTACCAACATAACAAAAAAAAACGATAATCGAATGTACACAGCCCGCGAAAATTCAAAATTCACCTTTTCTTTTGAACAAACCTCGTATGTCGAACCGCCGAGTGAAGGAAGGATTCTTCCGAAACCAGCCGACAGCAGACATACATTTAGTGGCTATAGCAAAGCATTTGTTTAATCTAATCTATGCAAAACCACAATACGAACATGTGACTTATTTGTGCAATGTGGGCCCTATTGCTGGTTGACTGTAACTATTGGATTACGCACTCGTGCGCGGATAATTATCATCATTAGCACGTACTGATACCGTGTTAATATTTGCTCAGAGACCGATGTACGAGTAGGTCTCACTTAATCCCTAAGTCAACACCAAGCAGCGTCTACCTTCTGCCGCCAAGTCCGCGTGTTATCGAAAGGGTTAGCACGGATTGCGGCGCAGTTATTTATTGTTTAAATAAATTACGTCACCGCAGACCAATTGACGGCTTTCTGCGACCAATTGAGACCATCGCGACAACTCTTTGACGAGCGGACAATAAACGTTAAAACGATGGGTGTTCTGAAATGACCTCGTAATTCGGGAGTGACCACGAAGTATTTGCGCAGGTCACGATAAGGTTAACTGCAACATGTATGTTACACCAACTTTGATATTCATTTATATTTTTAAGCTAATATAATTAGATAATTTTAGTAATGACAATACTTAATGACGTATCTTCTCTGTCATCCTGTTAAGTAATGTCAGCCAGCGTGAATTATTTAAAAAAAAACTGTAGCCTCTTCCATCAAACAAGACATGATGGCTGACCGGAGATAAATCGTGTCGGGAAAAGGAATAAGTAATCTGTGAATATTTTATTAGTCTTCTCAGTTACTTAATTGTTTTTGTGTTTAATTCGTAGAACTCCATTTAATATATATTTTTTAAATTTAATGTAAACCAAATTTAATAATGTTATTATGAAGTTCTGGAAGCATTTTTAGTTTTTATTATTGTGATAGCTGTTTCGGCGTTCAAGGCCATTTTCAAACTGCGGTTAATCCACATTGTGACGTCTTTATATGATATTATTTACTCTCATCCCATTCTAATTTAGACGGGTTTTTTTAAATAATGATTTATTATCGGTAACACCGATTTAGTTAGAAAACAATTAAAATTCTCTATTCTGTGAGGTTTTCACACTTATTAAAAAAAATTAAATCTAAATCTAAAATTAAATTAATTTTAATTAAAAAAAATAAATCTAAAATTAAATTAATTTTAATTAAAAAAAATAAATCTAAAATTAATTTAGTAAACAAGATAATAGCTCCCTGTAAATCACCTTTGCTAACCATGTTTCCTATTAACTTTGACTCCTCCCACCGCCCACCCCCCTCCAAATCACCGCTCCCTCTACCCTCACCTAATGGTGACTAATATTGTTTCTGTACTTGTTTAATTTAAGTTAGTTTTAAGAACGCTAGTGAATGGCACGGTTGTGTCGAAACCGGTAGCGAATTTAATAAATCAAAAATAGCAAAAGTACATAGTAAATAAAACTTCCAAACAAAATTTCTTTGATTTTCCTAAAAATAATAATACTTGAATGATTTGTACGAGTATAGGGCCGTTTTTGTGAAAAATTACCTCAAGGGCATAAAATAATAATTTTTAAACTTTATTTGGGGTTTTACATCTAATTTCAAATTCAGTGTAACATATCGTACAAAGCTTCTTCAATTTCCTTATTCAAACTTTACTGGTACAATTTTGGCAATGTAACATATTTGTAACAATTTAATTGGCGATGTAACAAATGTTACAATTAAAAAATACAGTAAAGAAAATTCTGCATTTAATTTTCTATTTTTTTTGTTTATCCATAACTAACCCCATAAAGGAAAAAATACAAAAAAACTAAATTACTAGGATATTTCTTACCTTGCCAAGATAAAAATGGTTTGTTGCGTCGATCACCTTTTTTAATTCGCATACCAATTGCCGCCCTTCCGCGACCAATTATCAGCCGTTTTACTGTCGTTCTGTGATCAATTGAGACCATCGCGATTACACGAGTGAGAAAAGAAACGTTAAGGCGATACGTGTTCCTCAAAAGACTTTGGAATTTGGGAGTGACCACGTAGTCCTTGCGCAGGTCACGATAAGGTTGAAATTGCTTGACCGCGTCGGCCACCTGTTTCGTTTTTCAATCAGGATTTGAAAATTCGACCCGTTACGCAATAAAACAAACACACCTTTCTCGAGGGAAACTCTCGGGTGGCAGGCTAGAGGGTGCGAGTAACTGAATCTGCTGGTCGCGGGTGTGCTGACAGGCTGACCGTAATGCTCATTCTCGGTGGGACTGCCCCGCGATAGCCGGATAAACTGCCCGAGCTATCTTGGTGTTATTTTCTCTATTCCGCTTTAGTTACTGGCCATTGTAAGGTGAACATTAAATATGCGTGTAGCACTATGCCTTTTATTTTGTGACCTGATAATTCAACATGTACGTGATTATCGTCCGAACGCAACAAGCCGTATCCCGTACGTTCAGTTACAAAAACAGCTATACCCGAAACTCACAAAAGATTCGTATACGTCAAGGTTGTCCCTCATCATCTCATGTTTAGTATTTCGAGGTCAGCCGAAACTAACGGATGTGTTCGGGTATTTTCGTATCTCCCGTACAAGTTACGTCACTAGCCACACTTATTGTTATTAGGAAATCTAATGAAAAAAAACGATGTTTTTTTGCATACTTTTTTAATAATAACTCAACCATAGGATTAAAAAAAAAAACAAAAAATTATTGAAAAAATGCACCTATACCAATTTTATAATATCAAATTGATGCGGTCGCACTGGCCTTACATGCGCGAATAGTAATCACGGGCGCCAGCCAAGTTCAATGCTCAGATAAAAAAATAGCGAAATAATGTGAGCGAGTTGTGAGACTGGTGAGTGTGCTGTGTGAGGCGGGCTCGCCGGTTGTTGCCAAATGCCAAAACCCAGACCCAGACGACTCACGGCCAGAGGCCAGAGTCCGACAGAGTATCACTGCCACTGCTACTCACTGCTCACTGCCGGATAAATAATAATGCAGTGACAGCTGTAACAAATATCTTACGCTATCGGCGAAATCCGTTCCCGTACCCACCCACAGATTAGAAATAGAAACACGTGTTTCAAATCCTCGGTTTCTTTGATGCCAAAAAAATATTACTTCGTAACACATTTTACAATTTTCGAATGAAAAATCTTCAATTGAATGGAATGCGTGCAGTCATAATCTGCTCTATATGTGATACAAAAACGTATGTGTCCCGGATATATCTATCCGTTTTATTTATTCATATTTATATGTTGACTTTTTCTACAAGTTTCTACTTCTTTTCTCTGTCTCTTCATCCGTGTCCTTGTTCAGATGTACAATCAACTATTGCAGTAGTCCAGTCTGAAGACTACAAGAGCATTTACCAGAATCTTAGATCGAATGGGCAGTGCTAATGATAATATTCTTAATTTACTCATTAGAACACAAAGTGCCATCATGAAAATTATACTTAAAGTCCCTATATGAACTAGCACTGACTAAATCTTCAACAAACTTAACATTATGTCAATAAAACAATTATACTCTAAAACAATACTATTTTACATTCATAAATACAAAAAAAAAAACAAGAAATAACAACAAACACATATATTAGAAACACTAGATCTCAGAGTCAAAAACACATCCAACTCGGAACCACAGACACAACATTTGGACAAAAAAACTTTTTATACTATGGCAGAAAACTCTACAAAAAAATCCCACTCTCAACAAGAATAATAAATTTAAAAATTAAATAAAACGCTGGATGAGTTACATGGGGAGATCTGAAATAGACAATATACCATATTAACACCAAATACAGACTAACACCGAAACCACTCGACTGCATTTAAAACACCTCACATAACAATCGTATATTTTTTTCAGCAATCACATCAATTTATTATAATTTTCGCTAGTTTTATTCATTTTTTATTAAAAATAATTAGGATAACGATGGCATTTTTATGTTAACGAATTAATTTTCTATAACGATTTAAAATTTACCATTTTTGATTTCCCGCCAAAACAACATGACATTAGTTTTTGTTCGTTAATATGGCGTTGTTGACGCACGCCTACCGACGTAGGTGACAGCCGTCTTACCAGCCAATGGCGTTATCTACATCACAATGACGTTTTAGCCAGTTTTAACCATTTGGGAATGTACAGTTTTAGATCATTTAATAAAAAATTATGAATGAAAATATTAAAAATACGCATTTTTAATGCTATGATCGGAATCAGAAGTAAAAACTTTAAATCTTTCACACATTTTTAACGGCACCTATCCATAGTTTGTGAAACTACCCTATCATTATGTATGGACGAAGTTTAACAAGATTTGTAAATAATATTCTTATTTGTTATATTTTGATGCAATATAGAATAAACATTGACTTTTCTCACTTTTTATTTCTTCAAAAGCAGATTATTTTTATTGTTTTACGATTCAATATTTACTTTTACATTTTAAACGTTATCTGTCAAATAATCAAGACAAATTACTGACACTGCCTAAATACCGCACATTATTATGTTTAATGTTTAAAAGGCCAAAATGACATAGCCGAAATATAAATTATATTTATTTGATCATGAGATTGGTGCGTGAATAAAAGAAATCAAGCTGTAACGGGTTATTTAAATAATGCACAATTTCCACGGAGAACAGAAATACTCTTTATTTTGGGTCAATCAATTTACAATTAAGTTAGCAATAATTCGACAGTTTAACAATTTTAAACAATACTTGACATTTCGGTCATAAAATATACAATTACTCCCTCTCGATTCACGTCACTCTGAATTCACCGCCCATCAACCACAAAGAGTTCTTAGATCCGTCCTGGCAGAGGTAGGTGGAAAGGGGCACCATCGCTCTGGATTCACCGCCCATCAATCAACCACAAAGGGTTCTTAAGTCGGTCCTGGCAGAGGTGGGTGGAAAGGGGCACCGTCGCTCTGGATTCACCGTCCATCAATCAACCACAAAGGGTTCTCGGGTCAGTCCTAGCAGAGGAGGCTGGAGAGGCGCGTTAGGCGCCGGGAAAACTTTCTCTCTGGAGCTAAAACATGGCCTTTTATAGGTCATCACACCTGTGGTAGGGATTTCACGAGGTCACATCTTTAAGCCTGAGCGACGGAGGTGAAAATCTAATCAATAGCATTCCTCGTCCTAATTGGTAAGATACGAAGCGATGCGGGAGTTTGAAGGTATTCGAGATCGAAAACAACTGATCAATTACGCATGGAAATATTACTAAGATGGTTTGTTACAACGCGAAATAAAATGGGCAGAGAAGTCAGACGCGACTACCCAAGGTGACCTTGTATTAACCACACATCAACAGTCGGTTTAGTGCTGATTTTTTTGTTCTCGAGTAAGTTCCCGAGAGGGGACACAGTCGCAGGAACCAAAAATAATCCAAGTAACAGTTGTGCGACATACCCGCTCTCCCTTGCCCTTGGAGATGTGCGGCCGAGGGTGTGTTCAAAATATGCATAAGAAAATCAGCTATTAGAGGAGAAATGAGAAGAGTATGCAAAAGAAAATACCTCAGTTCATCGGAGTAGAGATGGTGCGGGATGGCGGTGAGCACCCCGGCGCCGTCCCCAGTATCGTTATCGCAGGCGCACGCCCCGCGGTGCTCCATGCGCCGGGCCAGCGTCTCTGCATCGCGGACGATCTGTCAATATATAACATCATCATCAATACCATTTCGTTACTTTACCAAGTAAGGCAGGTATATAAAAGAGGTGATAATTTTACCTGCCTGGTCACCAAAGAGCTACAAATTAGCCTACTTGCTGCAAGCAAATGGTTCCATACCCGTGATAAACTATTGAATTACGGAGTAAAATAAGCAAACTCTCCGTAATATACAACACCAAAATAAGAAAAGCTAGAAAATGGGTCATACAGAAATAAAATGAACAATGAACTTGGGAATATAGTTGAGCATGAAACCATCGTAGGCATAATATGATTGACTGTCCAAAACACTGCAATAGGCTGAACATGTATATTGAGTGAACCCACCTATTCAGAATTTGGAATCCCCCAAGGAACAGTTCTGGGACCAACATTATTTATCATTTATATGAATGAAATGCTTACAGTTCTGAAAATTGGAAGAAATCATATATTTCGCAGACGGCAGACTTAATAATAGAAAAAAATTACCTATCCTTAAACTCGGATCAAACTTATTTCATGACATTTACACTATCGGACAAAAACCTTCCTACAACAAATTCCGAAATATTATACATAGCTTTTGTAAAAATTATCCTGACAATTGCAATTCACCTTAACTGACAAAAAAAATTACATCAAATATTAGGGGATAACAATAGATCAACATATTAAATGGACAGAACATATTGCGCAAAATATTAAACGAATACGTAAACTCTACTACACATTCCTCAAATTAAGAAATATTTTACAAAAATCTATGGTACTAAAGGTTTACTATGTATTATGATAATCAATTCTACAATGTGTGGAAAGAATGCCGGATGATAAAATAATAAAATCATGGTCAAGTGAGAGCCCCTGTGAAAGTGGCCTAAAGGCAGACCGACGAAAATGTGAATTAACGGTGTGAAAGAAGACTTAAAGACAGGATATGATTGGCTAGGGACCATGTTGATTGTTGATGATCAAAGATGTTAGTTATCTTTTCGTACGGTGCAACGCTAGACAGCAAGGATACCAGGAAGTCCAGGAACTGATCCCGGATGATCCATCTATATTCGACCCCTTTTGGACACTCGCCGAAGAGAGTCGCGATTGAAGAAAACCGAATTCGTCATTAGGTCTGAGCGATCTGAATAGGTCATTAGCGCGACTGTTAGAACTGGAGATCTCGACAAACAAAACAATAGGAAACGGTCTATTTTCATCGTTCTCAAATTCTGAATGAGGGTCTGTGTAAAAAGCTATATATGCTACAGTAACTAACGGGTGGAAACTATACATCATAGGCGAACACATTTTTCATTTATTTAATCATTGTGGAGAACTTTGTCCGATCTGGTTCGTCTGTTGGGAACTTGTTATTGGATGCGTTGCAAGAGTTCATAACATTGATTAGGAAAAATCTACGTCATGAACATAACAGCATATTTATTTCGAAATAAAATTAATATATATATAAACTATTAAGCAGAAAACACTGGAACGGTGAGATCTGGCTTCACGAAAATTTGACAATTTGTTCTGCCTGGTATTTCTAGGCGAATGCAAGTGTCTTAAATTTCCAAGGTCATTTCCATCATGGGCTATGGAGCTTTTACATATCCACTCAACTTTCATGGTTGGTTCCATATTTTTTAGCTGTGAATCATTATGAATCGCAGTATAAACGATGACACCGATTTCTTGGTTTGAAACTACGCGGATATGATATTTTATCAGCCTGAGTAGTCACAACAATACATTATTTTATTTATTATAAATTACAATATTACTTTAGTTACTGCCCGCCTCGCACGGGATTTCATTTTTTCGCTCGAAGATTGATTACGGCTTGACAATAGATTTGAGATGATGAAATTAGCATTTCCACGAGCTCAAAACATTTTCTAATTTATCGCTCAGATTGCGTCCTCTGGGTGTTCGTTGTACTTTACAGCTGGAGGCTGTTCCACGATTTCCCGGCTCATTTACTAACATTACTATTTTTCTAGCCTCTCCTATCGGAGATTGGAATTCATCGGGGCGATCTTCACCCAGGAGGCTACAACCAAAATCACCTAGACCACGAGGCCGGGACACTGCATAAAATCGGACCCTTAACTTGTACGAGGTATTAAAAAAATTTACTTTTCGTAATATTTTTCAATTTATTTTTATTTATTAAAACATTTTAGTTGATTTAAAAAAAAAAAAAAATTTGAGGTTCTCATTCAAGTTAAGATGCCGATTTGATCCAGTGTCCGGACCGCGTGTTTCCTTGTGATCTAGGTGGTTTTGCTACAGCCCGGAAAACTGCGGAAACTGCAATCAATCGGTTACGTAATGATTCGTCCATATATAAACATATCAAAGGCCCTGTCTTCTGATCTTCCATGTTTTTTTTAATTTATTATCAGCGGTTTGCCCGTTGCGCCCAACGGAGATGATAAAACATGATTATTTTTCCGAAATTTATCATTTTATTTAATCATTGAAGAAAATAATATTAACATAACCTAAATGAAACATGAAAACGGAAAAAAACAAAAGAAAATAAAAAGCTTTCAGTCGCATCTGGGACTCGAACCCAGGACCTCTGCCTATCCGGGGCAACCGCTTTACCAACTTAGCTAATGAGATCAGTTCAATTTGTGTCATTTTCATCGATATCAGTTTTTTTCCGTTTTCATGTTTCATTTAGGTTATGATAATATTATTTTCTTCAGTGATTAAATATTACAATGAGGTTTTTAAATCTCAATAAAAATAATTAATGATTAAAAACTATCATTATATGCTTACAAATGGATACTTATTATTCTTGATTATTCCCTCATTTTAAATCGTGAGCTGTAAGTACCCATGTTTTGTTACTTAAAATTTATATACTGAAAAATTCATAATCAATTGGAACACTGCGTCCGCGATCCGCACACTTTGTACGCTTATTATTTTTAAATTAAATGAATCAAATATTAAGTTCAATTTATTTTTTATAACTTATTGAAGTTTGTAAACCTCATTGTAATATTTAATCATTGAAGAAGATAATATTAACACATCCCAAATGAACCACGAAACCGAAAAAACAACAGAAATTATATATTAGTTCTGGATGAAACTTTGCAATCATCATAAGGATAGCAGCCAATAATATGGGATTTATATAAAAATGGAGGATAATATTGATAAATCTTGAACATGAAGTATGATATCGGTGTAAATGGCGTAAATTGTACTGGTCTCATTAGCTAAGTTGGTTAAGCGGTTACCCCGGATAGGTAGAGGTCCTGGGTTCGAGTCCCAGATGCGACTGAAATCTTTTTAATTTCTGTTGTTTTTTCGGTTTCGTGGTTCATTTGGGATGTGTTAATATTATCTTCTTCAATGATTAAAATATTAAGTTGCCCCACACACTAGCCTAGCCTTCCCTCTCCTAACTCAACCTAGCCTAACCTTCCATATCCTAACCTAACTACCCTCGAGGCTTGAGGTTATCATAAACGAAAACAAAACATAATTTTATGTAACTATTTCTTGACTTATTGAATTTTTATTCGGGTGGCCATTTCTTTCGGAGGATATCTGTCGTCGTGGCAACCTTGCAGTACGCACTACGAAACCCGTAACAATTCGACCTGGGTATTTTGAGTTTGCACCTAGATCCTAGATGTACCTATATTCACATTTCAAAGGTTATTCGATATTTAGAAGTCTATGTTTCTACCTTCCGTATTAAAGCTTGGTTTAATTTGTTGTAACTGTCCGAGTTAGCCGATGAGTTAGCAGCGACAGCGCTCGCTACCTTCAGTGCTTCAGTCCCCTTGACTCGAGTTAATTCGCACTTGTTGCAAGTAGCTGGTAATCTGATCGGCAAAGAGCCACAACAGGCCATCCATCACGCAATAACAGCTGGGACACTTGGAAGCGCAATACTCCAATACACGAGCAATGCTTCCTGCGTCACGCCGCTGAGTGGTAACATAATAATAACATGCAACTACAAGCAACTAGGTCATACATTATTTTATTATTATAGGTTACATAAATATAATATGGTCAATGACTGGCAGCACTGCAGAATGACTGAACGAAGACCGGATGGTAGAACCTTTCGATGCGGTGGCTTTAGTCAGTATCGGGCAAACCGGTCGTGTGGAAAGCCCATTAGCTTTACAATTGTGGTGGGAACATGGTTCCTTAAATAGTTTACAATTAAAAGAACCTATACAGTTTATGAACTTAGAACAACATAGGTATATGAAGCATGAAGTTAACTTGTTCGGACTGAACCTGCAGGTAGCATTTATAAACTTCAAAACATTGGTTAGCACTGAACCTGCAGGTAATATTTATGAACTTCGAAAGAACATAGGTAGGTACGTGAAGCATGACGGTATGTGGTTCGGACTGAACCTGCAGGTAGCATTTATGAACTTCAAAACATTGGTTAGCACTGAACCTGCAGGTAATATTTATGAACTTCGAAAGAACATAGGTAGGTACGTGAAGCATGACGGTATGTGGTTCGGACTGAACCTGCATGTAACATTTATGAACTTCGAAAAAACGAACTAATTAAATTTGTGATTATGAACCTAAATGTAAAAATACATGAAAATAAAAATAACATAGGATAGGTACCTACATAAAACTGGAGAAGTTGTGTTGCGGATAGAACCTATGCAATTAATGCAAAAACAATGTACATAACTTAATTGACATTTTGTGGTTCAGAGTTCAAATTGAAATTAAACAACTTTGAACAACGCACATAAAACATGAGATTTGATGGTTCAAATAAAACCCATACAATGTGAACTTCAAAGCAAATTGCATGAAACTTGAGCGATGTGTTTAATTTTTTTTTTTTTTTCAAATAACACATACAACGATTGCACTCCCATGAGTTATCAATTCAAATCATTATGGGACAGTTAATTATTGCTACATAATATTAGGTTTTACAAAGTTTTCAAGGCAAATATGTATATGAAAACAAAAATATATTTAACATAAATAAATGTACAGGCTCAAAAAGCTAAAGTTAAAAGAGAGTAGGAAAATGAAAAAAATTGTAATTTGTTACATTGGACATACCTTATGACTTCGTTTTCCATCGATGGCGACCACGAAACCAACTCCGCAAGCTTCATGTTCATTCTGGGGGTCGTACAATCCTTGCTTCTTGGGAGCCTCCCACTCCATACCTGGGGACAAATAATAATCCACTGTATTCTAAATATACGTACCCATCACAGCCCATCTCCATTACTATATAATATCTGTACTAGGAACCAAAATCAAGACCTTCATGCAGTTTTCTATTCCTCGGTGTCTATGCCATTTAGGTACCACTACATGACTACAGTGATCAATTAAGGCATTATGCGTAGTGCGCTAGCATCCTTCCAAATGCAAAGAGAAATGCAAGAATACTTCTAAATGTCCAAAAAGTGTGAGCATTCTTCCAAATTGCCAAAGGAATGCGACTTCTAAATACCCAAAAAAATATAAACATTCTTCCGAATGCAAAGGGACATGCGATGCATTCTTCCATATGCCCAAAAGAAATGCGGGCATTCTTCTAAATATCCAAATAACTGCAGGGCATTCTTCTAAATGTCCAAAGAACTGCAGGGCATTCTTCTAAATGTCCAAAGAACTGCAGGGCATTCTTCTAAATGTCTAGATAAATAAAGAAATACGAGCCATCGGGCAGAGTGGTAAATCTCGTATATTAGATAAAGGTAAACCTGGGTTAAACTACCTGCTATACAAAAAGTCAGAAACTTTTCGCAATCCGCGACATTGCAAATGACTAAATAAGAAAAAAATGTAAACAACTAATGATAATTTAATAAATTAAAAAATATACTTTGTTTATACCACTTTATAAATATACTTAAATATCTACATGTTTCGACAGCAATACTGTCATCATCAGGAATATATGAATACTAAAAAATAATTTCAAGTATAGACAAATTATAAACACAAACAAAAAATTGATTAAAGTATGTAAGTAATTCATCAATAATGCTAATAAATAATAATTATGAAACATTGAATAACAAATTTAAAAAAAAAATAATTAAAAAATTAAATTAAAGCATATTTTAAAATGAATTAATTAATACCACAAAGTGAATACCAGTCGTTTTAGGAAATTATAACTAATGATAATTTCGTATTTAAACCTAAGTAGAATTCTTTAACTTTTTAAGGACAATTTATTTCAAAAAATTCTCCAACCGAAAATTGAAAAATTAAAATACAGTATAATCCCTATTTTACGTTTTTTAAGGACTAAAAAAACGTAATTGGAGAGAAAACGTAAAAGGGGGGTATTGAAAAAAAGAACTTTTAAATTCTATTTTTCTGAAAAAATAACGTTTTATTAAAAACAACATTCAATTTTATTTTTTATTTTAAAAAATCATGTATGTTAATTTGTTACATTTTTGTTTTTTTGTTATGTAAATCTCTTTCAAGACTATATAAACATTTAAAAGTCTCATCTTGAATATCACCAATGCTTGTAAAGTAGGTTTTTAAACCCTCAATGGACCTCATTGCTTCTTCTTTTGTTGGAATATCAACCTCTTCTTCATCGGGCAGTTCTTCAAGAGAAAAGTCTGCTGGTGTTAAATGACTGTCAACAATGTCATCAACCAAGTCTGATGTCATAACATTGGAGTCAAGGTTTACATAATCCTCCAGGAGTTGGTCTGAAATCTTTTCCCAGCCTTCTATAACATCACCCTGGATATTTTATTGGGTACTGGGTACGTCTTCATCCTGCTCCTACATCCCAGCTTTCCGGAAACAATTCTTGATGGTAGAGTCGGTTATTTCACCCCATGCCTTAACGATATAATTCATTGCATCTAAAATGGACATCTTAAATTTGTTGGGGTCTTCACCTCGTTCTAACTGACAAAATAACTTCTGTACCAAGTTTCTTCTATAGTAGTGCTTGAATGCCCGAATTATCCCTAAATCCAGGGGATGTAGTTCACTTGTACAGTTAGGAGGAAAAATGCCAACTGAATGATCCTCAAAGTCAAGTTTGTGGGGTGAGCTGGGCACCTATCGAGGAATAGCAACATTTTTCGATGTTTTACTCCCATCAAATCGTCTAATGCATTAAGCTGCTTTTCAAATAAGATTGATAGCATCCAGGCTTTTTTATTGGCTGCACATTTTGTCGGCAATGTCCTGACATTTTTGAAGCAGCGGGGTTTTGCAGACTTCCCAATCACTAACGGGGGAAGCTTTTCACTGCCATCTGAATTTGTAATCAAGAGAATAGTGAGACGAACCTTGCTTAATTTTCCTCCATGACAGACTTCACCCTTGAAGCTGAGCAGGCTGACAGACTTCACCCTTGAAGCTGAGCAGGCTGACAGACTTCACCCTTGAAAGTCTTACAGGGTAGAACGTTGAATAACAGCCCAGTCTCTTCGGCATTGAAAATATTTCTGGGAGCGTAGTCTGCAATTAATGGAAGCACATCTGTCTGCTTCCAATTTTCAGCAATGTCCAAATCAACACTTTGCGATTCTCCACAAATTGATATGTAGACCACATTGTGCCTCTTCTTAAAACGATATATCCATCCATTTGATGCAGTAAATCCTTCAATATTTAGTCGATTCGCGATGCCCAGCGCCTTTTCACGAATGATTGTACCGCCGACGAACCATTCTTTTAAAATCTCCTTAATTTTTTCGTACTTCGACGCTTTGATGTACATACGTTTTTTCGCCCCGGGTCCACATTGAATAACGCTTTTTTCAATAGATTCACGGTTTTTGATGATTGTGGCCAAAGTGTATTCCAAAATTTCGGGCCAGCAAAACGCGTGAGCCAAAGTGTTTATTCACTTTTTCGAGAATGTTCCTTTTCTCTTGCATTGACAAAGCTTTTCTTTGGTTAGACATTATGTGTTTGAAAGAATGAGGACGTAAAAATGAATAATAATAGAACCGAAAGCAATATGAAATATGTCGCTCGCCGGCCAATCACCGTGCGTCGTTCTAAAGATACGGAGTTTTCCCTCCAATCACCTTACGCCGTTCGAATGTCACGACTCATTGTCAAGCGCGCGTAACTCGAATATTTTGAATATTTCGGACGTAAATCGCGGGAAAGAAAAACGTAAATGCGGGTATTAAATGTACTGAAATACCTCGGGACTCAAAAAAATACACGCAATTGGAGTGAAAACGTGAATTCCGGGCACGTAAATACGGGGTTATAATGTAAATTCCAACTCTTCTGATGCCACTAATATTCTAATAAATGTAATATCAATAGTAAGGAAAAAGAAAACAGCAACAGCAAAATCATGTTTTTCATTGTGTCCCGCGTGCAAAATCGCATCTTCTCCAAGCTTAAACTTTTGAATAAAACTGTGCTAATCTGATTTTTTTTTTAAATTTAATGTACACTTTTTAATAAAACTGTGTTTATCTGATTTTTTTTAAAATTTAATGTAAACTTTTTAATAAAACTGTGTTCATCTGATTTTTTTTTTAAATTTAATGTAAACTTTTTAATAAAACTGTGTTCATATGATTTTTTTTTAAATTTTATGTAAACTTTTTACTAAAACTGTGCTTATCTGATTTTTTAAAAAATTAAATGTAATTTTTTTAATAAAACCGTTTATCTGATTTTTTATTTTTAAATTTAATGTAAACTTTTTAATAAAACTGTGTTTATCTGATTTTTTAAAAATTTAATGTAAACTTTTTAATAAAACTGTTTATCTGATTTTTTTTAAATTTATTGTAAAACTGTCAATGGCCTTGTACTTCTCTATTCTAATTCTATATTTTTATATTTATAATGTGTATTCCCGGTATTTAAATGACAATATTTTCTTAATTGATTTATTTAAATAGGTTATATTGTTTTGGAAGTGTGAACATACTGAGAAGTGGTGAATAAATATATTTCCTTACTTTATTAATTAACGTTATATTAGGGTCTTCGTTCGTTTATTAATTTCCAATTGTTCAAGTAAATTTAATCTAAGATCCATTCGTTCATTATAAATGTAAAAAAACTCACAGAATGGAGAATTTTAATTATTCTCCAACTAAATCGGTATCACCGATAATAATTCATTATTTTAAAACGCGTTCAAATTAGAATTGGGTAAATAAAATCATATAAATAAGTAGTCGCAATGTGAATTAACCGCAGTTTGAAAATAGCATTGATCGCCGAAACAGCTGTCACAATAATAAAAAGTAAAATACTTACAGAACTTTATTAAAAGGATATTAAATTTAAAAATATATATATATACTCCCACATTTTCTACTGCCATATTGTGTCGATGGCATAGTGCACAAACGTGTAAAGTGCAATTTTATGTAAATATAATTACTACGCTCATAACGCATCTCTAAAGATTATTTAGTTATTAAATAGATGTTTCATGTAAAAATTACATTACTTGATTCAAAATATTATGTTGCTTTAATCCTTGACACTTGGCATTAAACTTGAAGTAAGAAGTTGATCTTCGTGTCGCACTTGATGTATTTGTGCATTAGGCCGACATTTTCTTTTTAAAATATGAAATAACACTTGTGTCACATTTTAACTAGATCGATCCCACCACCCCCTTATCTTTTTTCTTTTAATTTATACTTCTTCTTTTTAATCATTAAATTCACTTGTATATGTACACCCGTAAATGGTCCAAATTATGTTGCTCAAAAATATGAAAACATTCTAAATTTTATACTTTACCAGTTATTTCAAGGCATTCTGTACATTTCCTGGGCATTCCACAGAATGCCCGATTAACAGTCATAATCTGCTGGACTTCTCAAGGAAATAGTCTATGCAATATGGCATATTATAATCACTCGGTCCATAAGATCTACATACAATAAATTGCTCTGACAAATAAAAATATCATTTCAATGGACATGTTTACTCCTCGTCAATTACCGACGAGTCCATGATTGCTGTATCTATTGTTGTCTATTTCGCCGACGTGCATATTTTTTTAAATGATGGCGATACGATTATAATTTGAGTGCTGAGCAAAAAATCAAGTCAATCAGTATATTCAGTAACAGCTTGAAAACATGAATATTATGCAGACGAAGATGTAGGAGCGCTATTATACCTCTAATTAAAATGCTGGAAACTTTGTGGTACTTTTCCTCTCCTAAAAAGCTTGTCTGTAGATTGAAACCTGTTATTCGTCCGTCTGGGCGCATAGGCTAACCCCTCGGTGGGTTATTATACGTAGGAAGTTCAATAAGTTCGGAGAACTGACATAAACGAGACGTTCTGCACAGTTAAACATAATTATAATAGTAATGATAATATTATTAATTTACTCATTAGAACACAAAAAGCCATCATGAGAATTATACTTAACCGTTTTAGTGTTATGCTTATTTTGCAAGTATGTATATAAATTGCTACAGATATTATGTGTTTTTAAATAAATAAAAAGTATGGTATTCAATAAAAACGTCTGTCTTTGGAAAATGGAAAAAAACGATCAATGAAACAATTCTCAATGTGACCCTTTTGGACAAATAACAAACTTCCATCGACGATATTACAACCCAGCACAAGACTATAAAAAAAATCTGTTCCATCACGACAATGCTCCGGCTTCTTCAACGATACAAACAGTTCAAAAAAATCCATTCGGTTGACTTTACAACTGGATTCCCACTCCCTACATTCACCGGACCAGACACACTCCGATTTTTATCTCTAGCCACAATTTATTGAAAATATTCCTTCTGTGAACTTTTTGAGCTCGCCTCGTAAATTTTAATATATTCACAGGATCCGTCACATCACACAGGTGAGTTGGTTTTGCGAAATCCCACAAGCGTTCGCGTGGGTATTTGTAAACGGTTCTAAAAAAATATCGGAGAAGGATTTTGAATCCATTATACTTCTAAAGAATGCGCATTGTTTGAAGAGATACTTGTTAATACGGGAAATGGGTCCTACCCTAACCAAATATTATTTATGACGGCTGGTTGATGTTTTTATTATGTAAACTGAGTACATGTTTAGTTAATTTTCAAAAAGTAGATTATGCAGGAAATTAATTTAACTATCCGGTTCCGGTTTCATTTTATTTTATATATATAAATAAGTACCTTAAGGCGATGCAATGGGAAGTAATGCAAAATCATGTGTATTCGGTTTGAGAATTTGATGGCCTAGAAATATCGTAGACGATTTAATTAAATACTGCAAGTAGAACACACCTTTCCTTTCGTATAACCGTTCATTTTTTTGTTGTGTCTTTTTATAAGCCTAGAAAAAAATAAATTATCAGACATTAAAAAAATGTTTAAAGCGCAAACTCTCCTACTTACGAACCCCTTTTCCGATGTTGTCCTATTGTTCATTGTGGTAAATTAAGTTTTTTAGAATATGACCGTAAAACATTTCAATAATTATGTCTGAACTTTACAGAATAGAATAAAACAAGCATTTTGCTGATGGTTTTTTTCCGTAAATCGAAACATGCGGCCGATGTTAAGCGGGACTTTCAACCTTGTCGCCACCTGCATAAGGAGCGAGTGATTTCGTTGGAATTTTAGCCGGTGGATGGCCTTAACAATATAGCTCATGTAATATGGCAGACTGGGTTTGCACTATCCACCCAGTCCTGCTGGATTAAAAACATAAATAAATATTAACTGTAAATTTATTATTAAGTTTTGACTGACAATTTGACAGTTGAATAGATATTTAAAAGTTTCATATGTCATGATGGAAATCTCGATGCAAGCTGTGAAAGATTGCGCTGAAGAAAAATTCCAGACAGACAAAGCTGTGTAAATTTCATAACTGCCAATACTTCTAGAGATTATACTGCTGTAAACCACTGAACAGATGAGCCCTAGAAGTGTGGTCTATACTGATTTGAAGGAAAACTGACGTCGCCAGTTTATATCTTTATATATTTTATTTTATGCTTTAATGGTGGAATTTAAATATGCATATGTAAATAAAATAAATAAATTATAAGAATTGTGATATGTTAAGCCAATAGAAGTCTAAAAATAAGAAATTAAAGAAAATTACTCAAAATTTATTAAATAAGTATTATATTCCCTTTCTAAACCACCAGACCGAGCGCGAGCGGTGAAGCTCATAGCTGTTAGTACAAACCAAATAACCTCCAGAATTTGCTTATTAATGAGCAAAAAAACAGAATATTAATATTAACAATAAACAAACCTATCTTACAACCCCATTTTAAATATGTTTCTTTTCATCTTTCCCTCAATCTCCATCTCTTCCCCCACTCTTTACTAATCCCTAGAGACGTCCCCACCCCCAGTGTGACACCTAATATGTATGTTCTGTCACAATTTTGTACTACATATTAGTACATATTTTGCCCTGATGATGTAACGGTAGTTCCGAAACCGGTCGGCGTTAAAAATAAGAAATGGTTAAAACAAAGATTTATTGTTCCATTTAAAAACAAATATTCTTTAAATGAAATCGATTTCTATAATATAATAACAATATATTTCACAAAATGCATTATAACACAAATTCAACGCGGGCCGTTAGAGGCGCTAGTGTAGCATGTTGACATCCCAATGCGTGCAAAATGTCAGAAGATGGGCTTTTAATTATTTTTTTGCGTATTTAGTATATATAATAATATATTATTTAATATATCATGGGCGCATTCGACGAAGCGAAAAATTACCAGCAACTTGTCAAAAATTTGCAGGCGAATTAATCGGTTGAATTCGTTGAAAAACGCGAAAGTTTTTTTACTTCCACGGCTGTTGACACAGTGCGGTCCTAGGTCGCAGTAAAATAACTGAACCGTTCATGTAATAAATTTATTACGCATTACAACACGCATTGTGCAACAAATAATCAGTACCAGTACTCTACCTACAGTACTTACTGCTTGCCCCGGGGGACCTTGAGATAATGTCTAGGGCAGCGGTCTCAAACAGACGGCCCGCGAAGGGATTGGCCAAGTCAAGAAAAATTATCAAAAAAAAATGGCAAATCAGTTCATCAATCGTGGGTACTAACCATATAAGTCTGATATACTCCTGTCCTTTTCCAAAAAATAGTATATCTAATAGGTAAACTTAAAAATAAATCAATAACCGAAAATTTATTCACTACTAGTTGATGTGTACCCGGCCTTGCTCGGGTACAATAATTGATTTGACAGCGAAATTAACTATCTCCAAATAAAGAAACATTCATTTGAATATTTTATTTCATTCCAAACGTTTATTTTTTTTTTAAATATATCTGAATCATAAAGATCTTAATTAGGTACCTACTCGTGTTTTCAATTTTGAAAATATTCTACCCAAAAAAACGTGTTTTGTTGAGCAACGCTCTTTTCGCCTGTTTCCAAGCAATTATTTTATCGTTGATCATCCACTTTCATAGACAATAAAATGACACCAAAGTAACAACTTTCAATGTTAAATTAACTAGACGACTTAATATTGTATACACACATAACTTGTTTTAAATACTGTAATAACCGAAGCAACATTTTATATTTTGCAAACGTACATATGTTAAAAATATGTTGAAAAAAAGTGCTTGACTTTTGCTAATGTTGCGAATGTTTCGTGCATTTGACATTTGACGATTCTCCTACGTGAAAAAACAAGCCAAAACGTAGCTTGTAAAAAGTATAACAAGTTAGATTCTCTTCAGTTTTATTTAAAACATAAAAAACATGATTTTTACATTAGTAAACGGTTAAAAAAATGTCATTTAATATTTGAATCGCGAACCAAATGGAGTCTGATATTTCGCAGACATTTTTTCACTCTATAATTTCTTCAAATGATTGATAACTTTGTGGAGTCATTATTAATTATATAATTAAAAATACACTTTGTATACACCACTTTCATGTATTTTCAGTATTCATTTATTCCTGAGGATGATAGCATTGCTATCGAAACATGTCGAAATATTTATATATTTTAATGGAAGTGGTGTATACAAAGTGTATTTTTAATTATATAATTTTTTCAGTCTGTTGACATTTTTATAACTAGTCCGTTGTTGAGTGGAGCTATAATCCAATTGAATCGATATCCTAACTTTATAGTTAATTAGATCGTTACTTGATCGAGAGTTGCATTGGGAAGAGCGTAGTTTTTACATATGAACAATATTGAGGCAAAATTTCGATGATGGGAGCTTTGCTTCTGAATTCTTATTAATTTATTATTATTATTATTTATTGTATACTTTGAACAGTTTGAACGGTGGATATTTAATTTACGTTTGCGGACCGTACGAATTAGGAGTTTGGCACCACTGGTCTAGGGTTCTTGAGCTCAATGTGTATTTTATCTACCTACCTGAATTGATGGTTATGAAGCCAATTGTATCAATAATACAAGTATTTATAGTCTCGCCGACACTCAAAGGTGACTGGAGTGCAATTGACTTTCCAATAAATAATATTAATTGTTGTATTTTTAAAATAAGAGTGATATACCTTGTTTTGTCCGAAAGGTGACGTAGACCTCAATTAGAATACATTATTATTAATTTACATATTGTTTTGACTATTTTAATAAAAATGTAGACCCTCCAGAACGGACATTCAGTATCTACGAAAGTCGAGTAGTTTTTTGTGTTCCCCACATTATATCAACTGCTCTCACCAAAGTAGAGACTATTGACATGTTAAATGCAAGGGGAACTAATAAGTAAATAATATTTAAATTAATTGTTTTTTTGGTATCCACAATATCTACAGTGGTGTCGTCCGCGGCTGTGTAGATAAGTATGTCGATCTGTACTAGCGATGAGTCATTCATGAACGAGCCATTCATTTGTGCCGGCTCATTTTGATGAGCCGACTCCTGGTAAACCGTACCACGGCTCAATTGAACTGTGACTCTTTTTGACAAACCTCAGAACCACAAGAAAGATTGTTTATTTATATAAAAAAGACGTGTATATCTCAGATGTTAAATAGTATTCTTAAGCATTTTTACGATGACGCATCTTTAAATAAGGTCCTCTGTTGTAATTGGTTTATATAAAATCATCGTATACGTGTCTAACTTGCACAAGGTTAAAATATGCTCACGACCGTGTGACTTGCAACGAATATTTGGTGCTATGTCGCATCTTAAAGCATTTGTTTTCAAGGCTTCACACATGTGTGTATAGAGATAAGAATAATGACTACATTTATACGTGTGGGGGCGCTGTACAGTACGTGAACGGCGCCTAACAGTCTGGCGTCTGGACGTTTTGTACCTACACCTATACACTGGGAGCTGGGAGCCGTATGAGCTAGGAGTCGTATAAACTGGGGTATGAGCTCATGAACTGGGAGTCAGCTCTCGTATAATAATAATAATAATTGTATGATTTGTATAGCGCCGTTTTTTTGTGAAAAATCACCTCAAGGGCGCTGTATACAGCTTGACACGCTAAACTTTGCAATTGATAAAAAAGATTATGGATTTGAAAACAGTTTGCACGATTTTATTTATTTTTTACTCTTCATAAAAAATTATAACACATAATGTATTTATTATACATAATGCTTGCAAATATATATTGATGGGTGCACTTATTACCTAGTGGCAATTTCTACCGACCAACCCTTAGTAGGAAAATAAACATGGTATAATAACATTGCAGCGTTCTACACATAGTGTGACTTTTCACACTATTTGTTATATATTTTTTAAATTAATGTCTCGGGTAAAGGGGGGGAAAGGAATTAAAGGGGGTGGGATGGAAATTAACCATTATTATGGTGGTGGAAAGATGAAAAGTGACTTCACTTCAGCCTTGAAAATGGGCTTTGAGGAAGTATTCCGTACGTCAGAGGGCAGTCAGTTCCAGAGAAGTGATGCTCGGGTACCGAAAATGAATGAGAGAATGATGTAGATTTGTGGATGAGAATAGCAAGGGTTCTCTCATCACTTAAACGAAGAGAGTGAAACATGAAAAACGTTCTTTCGATAATTAGGTGAATTAACAGTGTTTAGAATGTTGTAGAGAAGTAAAAGTGCGTTCAATAGTACCTCCTTTTGCCGCCTGCAAAGTTAACCGTGTCAAACATGGAGCTAACTTCAGATTCAAGAATTTTCATAATTAAAAAAAAATCCTTGTTAGATCAACGGTCGACAGTAAGCACTAACGTTTGAAAGGAAACAAAAAATATATGGATGATTGTTCCTCCGAGGGTTCCTCCAACCCTTCAACAGTTACAAAATCCACAAACACTTTAATAGTACACAACTGCTGACCCTGTCCATATCGCAAGTGCGCCCCATTGTACAATTTGGCAGCCACCTCTGGTCGGGAGCCCCAAAATAACAGAAAAAAAATCCTTAACTCTGTGCAGAAACGAACGGTCCGTTGGATAATCACCGTCAGGTGAGAATGCTGTCCTCATTCTACCGGTATTTCAATGGAAGATGCTCTGAAGAACTAGCGTCATTGATCCCATCGGCACAGGTGCACAGTCGGGAAGCACGCCAAACGCGCGTCCAACATTTGTACACGGTCGACATTTGTCACATGAGAACGGTTCGCTTCTACGACTCTCTCTTGTGTCCAACAGCTCGGCTGTGGAATGATCTGCCGGCCTCTGAGTTTCCTCCCTACTACAACATGGGTCTCTTCCAGACCCAGGTTCACTCTTTCCTATCCTCCAAAAGACCCTCCACACAGCATCCCCAAAGATAACATAGGCCTTGAGGGAAATTATTTCCCTCAGAGCCTCCTGTAAAAAAATCGACAAAGTGTAAATTTTAAACTGTATGCGGTTTTAGCAAACGCAGCGTGAATGGATGGGCGCCAAATACCAAGACAAATTATATTATTTTTATCTTCACTGTCAGTCTGGAAATATTGTCTTTAAAATAACGTGCTTAAATTAAGATAAAATCCCAGAACCGGTTTTTTCTTATCAGTGGCGCAAATGAATTAGTAAAAACCGCTTCACAGAGTTGATAACTTCCTTAACCTAGTACCGGGTCCAAGCGGACACGCGAATTCCAATTGTGAAGATTTACTTTGGCGTGTTTTCTTGCGGTTTCTCACGTTACCACCACGACGCATCGCGATAAGTACGAATGATAGCGATAAAGGATGTTTTTGAAATATATATTTTACTTTATTTAGAATAAATATGTTACGTAGGAAATGCGCTGTAAAGATGACCTGAGAATTCAGGTTCAACGGAAAATGAGTACATACATATAAAACAATACTGCACCAATGATTTGCAGAAAACATCCTGGACTAATGTTACAAACGAAATTAATTTATAATTTTATTTTTATAATTGTCTTTTTAGGCAAGGAGGAGAAAATTAGTTGGTTGTATTTTTGGTATACTAGAAAATGAAAAAATTGTAAAAAACTGTCGATTTTCCGAATATTATTAAAAAAAAAAATCATTCCACACTACGCTTAGAATGGGGTAAAGTAACCCCAAGTAAGGTAACAAACACATTGTTTACGAAATAAATAAAAAATCTAAATTAATATTACTAAAAAAAACACACATATATTTTATATTTTCATATGAAGCGATAACGTTTTGATGTGATATTGTAATTTTAAAATAAAACAATTAGTTTCGTTGCAACCCTTGTATTTTTTATACTTATTGCCGACCGAATACTTGTATATTAATAGGCAAACGTAGCATAACATGCGATGCAATGGGAAGTAATGCAAAATCGTGTGTTTTCGGTTTGAGAGTTTGTTGCCTAGAAATATCATAGATAATTGAATTAAATACTGCAAGTAGATCACACCTTGGCCTTTCATTTAACCGTCAACTTTTTTGGTATGTCTTTTTATAAGCTTAGAAAAAAATAAAGTATGAGACATTAAAAAAAATGTTTAAAGCGCAAAATCTCCTACTTATGAACTCTTTTTTCCCATATTTTCGCATTGTTCATTGTGATAAATTAAGTTTTTTAGAATATGACCGTAAAACATTTTAATAATTATGTCTGAGCTTTACAGAATAGAATAAAACACGCATTTTGGTGGTGTTTTTTTTTGCCGAAATCGAAACATGCGGCCGATGTACAGCGGGATTTTGAACCTTATCGCCACCTGCATAAGGAGCGCGTGATTTCGTTAAAATTTTTGCCGGTGGATGGCCTTAAGGGGAACGGCTACGCGCCCTGTTTCATACAAAACTTAATTTTATACTTGAGGCCAAAATACCCACCCAAACTGAATGACTTTTTTTTTAAATTAAAGGTACATTAAATATTTAGTACGGATCAGAAGTATTTTATTTATTTTTGTTTTAAATTACGAAATATAGCCCATTAAAGTAATCAATTTTTCATGATTTTAGAGGCAAGTGTTACAATTATTTGCGGGATTATGGTAAAAAAATGTTTAATTCTCATATTTGCTATGAAAATATAATTACATAAAATAAAATTTGAAAAAAAAAACATTTTTGAAAAAAACTTTTTTTCGGGTCGATATTTAAAATTATGTACGGCAAATTTGTGTTCCAAAGTAAATTGGTCTTTTTAAAACTAAAATTTAAGTCCATTATAATGCTTATTTTAGCATTTTTTTTATTTTCTATTTTATAATTCATTATATTCTTATGGCAAAACTTATTTTTTTAAATCACCATTACTCTCCAAATAATAGCTAAAGTTACCTCTGAAATCGCGAAAATTCGATTTCTTTAATGGTCTTCATTTTGAAACATCAAACAAAAATTAAAATATTTCTAATCCGTACTAGATATTTGCTATACATTTTGGTGAAAATAAATATGTTTAGGCTTAAGTTAGAGTATTGTGCCCTTCAATCCAAATATAGTTACGTATTAAATCTATTTGAGGGATTTAGCCGTTACAAGCCTTTCTCATACTAATAAAGTTGGTTGTTTACAGGTGAAAATATAAACAAAACAGTAATTATTGAATGAAACACTAGTATATATTGATTAACTTGGCGGGTTTGCGATAAGCCGACGTAGCTCAACGGTAGAGCATCTGACCGGACATCAGAAGGGTGCAGGTTCGAGTCCTGTCGGCGACATTTATCTTTGCTCGGAAAGGTTTTTTTCAATTTGGATGAGTGTTTCAGGCTAATAATTATTGTTTATAAAAATAAAGTACTTAATCCTTTTATATTAAAATATATATATTTTAGTTAATGTATGGGTGCCCCAGTGAAAGCGACCCAGAGGCAGACTGGGAAGAGGTGGATGGGACTGTGTGAAAGAGGATTGGACCAGGTTTTTTTTTACAGTAACTCCACACAGGAGACCAAGGAGGAAATAATTTCCCTCAAGGCCTATATCATCTTTGGGGATGCTGTGTGGAGGGACTGAGGAGAGGAACCGCAGCCAGTGGAGGCCATTTGTGGAGAAGGCCAAATTCCACATTGATTGAGAAGACATTCTGGAGAAAATAAATAAAAAAAATAATAACAATTAATTAAAATAGGTAGCGCAGTTTTGTGATAGTTCACCTGGAATACACGAGTGCTCAAGAAGAGGGCCTAGACAGTCTTGTACGAAGAACCAACCTACAAATAAACTAAAGAGCTATGGCTATTAAAAAGATAATGTCGGTGACCTCGGCCAATTTTCAAATCGTTCAACACCACACTGAGCCGGAGAGATAATAAAAATAAATGTGTATTAAATACATGCTGTGAAGGTCGCCTATTTTTAGTCGACGACAAAAACTTAAGATGTGCGATTTTTTTTCTATTCTAAGTAAATACCGTATGAATCTATAATTATATTGAAATACTCGAAATTTTACGCTTTTATCTTAGTCCGGGTTGTTACGAGAAACATGAGGGATTTATCAAAATATCAAAGATAAGATTCAAGTTCTGTGAAAGCTCTATTCGAGTTCTGTTATTATTAGGTCACTGTGAAACAATTGGCCCATAATGTAATTGTAATAACATAACTTGAATAGAACTTTCAAACTTGAATATTAACATTGAAATTTTAACGAAACGTTAAAAGTCACCGAAACAACCCTTAGTAAAGAAAGACAAACATTCATTAGTTAACCTGGCAATAGTTTAATTGAACATCTCCCTTTTTCTGATGTAATTCATTGTCAAGCTAACTGAACATCACGCTCCTCGCTTTATTCACATTCATACATCACCTCATACATAATCTTCCGCGAACTGCGCTAAAAAAATAATGAAGATATCTATTTGTAACAATTATTTTTATAAACAATAATTATTAGCCTGAAACACTCATCCAAATTGAAAAAAAACCTTTCCGAACAAAGATAAATGTCGCCGACAGGACTCGAACCTGCACCCTTCTGATTGCCAGTATATATATATATATATATATAGGCAATCAGAAGGGTGCAGGTTCGAGTCCTGTCGGCGACATTTATCTTTTCTCGGAAGGTTTTTTCAATTTGGATGAGTGTTTCAGGCTAATAATTATTGTTTATAAAAATAATTGTTACCCTTTGCGCTATGCACAAAAATCTTGTCTTAAGTTTTTAAGAACTTTAGTTTATCAATTAATATATATCTATTTGTGTTTTAGAGTCGGTATTTAAGTTGCTTTTTAATCTCGGGTTGAGAGATATTCACTTTCGTGAAGTTGCTATCGGGTAGGTTTCCCAACAAACAAGCTTAAAAAGCATCTGAAATACCTTAATAGCCTTGGAGTAATAACACAGATTGTATTCAGGTGAACAGCTGGAGTCAAAAGCCCTGGGCGTCCATTGATTAATTCCCCCCGCCCCGAATACCGTTCAAACCACCACCTCTCCCTCGCCAAGCGCACCAGATGTCACATAGCCAAAATAGTATGGGCCGGTATATCAGCATACTCGAGAATGTTATGGGTTTTAGGACAATCTTAGCGTATAGATCTTAAGCATAGATATCACCAATAGCCCACGTTTTGTCTATGATATTAATAGAGGAACGTATTTCTTCGCAAAGATAAACTGTCATCGCGATGCTTCAAAATGTCAACGACCGTTAAGAGGAACGGCTGCGGTGCCTGTTTCATACTCAATTTTGTATTTGAAGCCAAAATACCCATCCAAACTGAATGATATATTTTTTAAAATTAAAGTTTTAGTAAATATCTAGTACGGATGAGAAGTATTTTATTTATTTTCGTTTTAAATTATGAAGTATAAGCCATGAAAAAAATCAATTTTCATAATTTTAGATGCAACTTAGAAAATTACTTGCGGGTTTATTGTACTTTAAAATATATATATATGTGTGTGTAGAATTTTTTTCTCGGTTTAACCGCGTAATGTTAGAAGGACTTTTTAAACTCCTGACGTTTCGGACAAATCACACTGTCCATCTTCAGAGGCCTTATGTCTTGAGTTTTGTTTTGAACTGATCGCTTGCGCGTGTCCGTTCAATCCAAAAGTCAAAACCTAAGTGATGATCACAAAATCAAAAATTTAGTTAGAAAGAAAAAAAGAATCAAATAATCTTAGCTGTTTTTAGCTTGCTTCTTAGATGCGTTCATAATTTTCCAATAAAATAATTATTATTTAGTTGTTTACTCTTGTATTTTTTACAGCGTAATTAAAAAAAATATTTTTATTCTAATCAAGGTAATTTCTAGGAAAAATGTCAATTTACCCAAATCATATTATTTGGTTTTCATAATGTGATTTCGCCGATAGCTTCGCCTTAAGAGGAACGGCTGTGCGCCCTGTTTCATACAAAACTTAATTTTGGATTTAAGGGCAAAATACCCACCCAAACTGAACGATCTTTTTTTTAAATTAAAGGTACAGTAAATATCTAGTACGGATAAGAAGTATTTTATTTTTTACGTGATAAATTATGAAATATAGGCCATTAAAGAAATCGATTTTTCATGATTTTAGAGGCAACTTCGGAAATTATTTGCGGGTAGTTTTGTTTAATTTGTCATATTTGCTATGTAAAAATGATATTTTATATAATGTATATTTTTTGTACATCTTTAAAAAACATTTTTTCGGGTCGATGTTTTAAATTACGTACGGCAAATTTGTGTTCCAAAGTAAATTAGGCATTTTAAATTTAAATTAAGCCCATCACAATGCTGATTTTAATACTTTTTAATTATTAATTACATATTTCGTTATATTTTCTTTTTTTTCATCACCATTAACCACCAAATAATTGCCAAAGTTGTCCCTAAAATCGTGAAAATTTTATTTCTTTAATGGCCTATATTTCATAATTTAAAACATAAATAAATAAAAATTCTTCTAATCAGTACGTTTGCTATACCTTGTGATTTAAAAAAAATCATTCAGCTTGGGTGAGAATTTTGGCCTCAAAACCAAAATTCAGTTTTGTATGAAACAGGCCGCGTAGCCGTTCCCCTTAAGTCCCCCCCACCATTCGGCATGGTATATGCGAGGAACCTAATTGTAAATAGTATTGTTTTGTTGGAATCCGTGCATTGTTCATGAAATTATGTCGAACTAACCGTTAAAAACAAACTATATTCTCACATTGGAACTCTTTAAATCTCCCTTATACTCCAAATTATTATAAGCAATAATTATTATCTGAAAAATCATACAGATTGAATAATCTTCCGAGAAAAAATACATGCTGCCGACGGGACTCGAACCCGCGACCTTTCGTTTACCGGACAAGTGCTCTTGAGACAAGAGCACTTGTCCGGTAAACGAAAGGTCGCGGGTTCGAGTCCCGTCGGCAGCATGTATTTTTTCTCGGAAGATTATTCAATCTGTATGATTTTTCAGATAATAATTATTGCTTATAATAATTTGTTTAATATTTGTGCTATGCATAAAAAAAATCTTGTCTTGTAAACATTAGTTTAATCATTTAAAATAATAATCCCTTATACTCCCTTATTACCAGACTATTTTAAGCTGAATATCATCCTTTACCAATAAATATCATCGACATTCCACGTCGCTCGATGAATAGTCGAAGACCATACTGATAAAAGTACGCAATTTACGTAAATTTCGGTAAGATGAAAGTATGTCATTATTTACGTAAATGTCAAATTTAGCAGAAGTGTCACTACTAGCGCCGCTGTGTCAAAAAAGGGAACTACTAAAATCTAGTTTGTGGCCAGCAAGGATTCGAATTAGCAAGCTTAAATTTTAAAAGGATTCGTAGAAAATGCATATCTCTCTTAGAGAGTATAAAGAGTAACCGATATATCGACCCTGTGTAGCACGTACTCAGCGCCAAGCAATACCTTCAGTCCTTCAATGAATTCGATCACGTAACCGAATGCCATAACAGCACCGCAAAAATATGAATAACAAGTAACGCAGGTTGTTTGGTCGATGTGTGCAATCTGTCTCACCAAAAATATTGATTAATGGGGAGAGTGACGTCGGAGAGTTATTATTTATTAATTCAAAATAATGATAATATTATTTTGCCATACGATAAACATGGTGTTTTTAAAGAGAAAAATATTAATTACTTTTTTTTTAAATTTGCATGGGCTTAGCATTTATCAAAATAAAATCAGAAATATTACACATTTCTGACCGTTCTACGCATGTTTTACAAAAACATTTAAAAAGTTGAATGTCCTTAAAAAATGCTGTGAAGGTTTTTCTTTAACATGCCGATAAGATAAATTAAAAAAAGAACAGTGTGTAGTTTAATTTTTTCATAAATACTACGTAACTTTATTATTTTTTTTTAATGCGGATTCCAAATTTTTCGATAAGTTTATTTACGAGAAAGGATTAAAAATATTTTTCTCCACTTTAAAAGTCATATTCATATTTTAAATATTTTGTAAAACATACAATAAATAGGACGGTCGGAAAAAGTAATATTTCTGATTAGATTTTGATAAATGCTAAGCCTATGTAAATTTATAAAATATTTGATAAATATTTTTCTATTTAAAAACATTATGTTTATCGTATTACGTAATAATACTATCAATATTTCAAAATAATAAATAATTCCTCTAAAGGAATGGTTGAGCTTCCAGATTATTGATTAAATCAAATCAACGATGGCGGTTCCCGTTAGCCCCGGGCCTGTTTCATACAAAACTTAATTTTTGATTTATGGTCATAATACTCACCTAAACCTAATGGTATATTTTTTTAATTAAAGATTTAGTAAATATCTAGTACGCATGAGAAGTATTTAATTTATTTTTGTTTTAGATTATGAAATATAGGCCGTTGAAGGAATTGATTTTTCGCGATTTTAGAGGCATCTTTAACAATTATTTAGGGGCTAACTAACGGTGATTTAAAAAACAATTTTACCCGTCTACTTTGAAAATATAATGAAATATAAAATAAAAATACATTAAAAAATAAGCATTTTGAGGGGTAAGGCTCTCGACTATGAATCGGAAGGTCGCGGGTTCAAATCCCGGCGTGCGAACAAAATTTAGTTTAATTAATTTGTGCTGTTTCACAATTAATTACTTAAAAATAATGTATGGTATATTTGCGCACGTTCCAGAGTGGAAGACACTCTCAGTATCGCCCTGGTGAAAGACCACTATTCAGAATTGAAACGTTCCTTGAAATGGCTTTTAGCCGTGTTTGGTGACCAGATCTGAATAAGCAGGCATTTCCCCACCTTCCTCTTCCCCTTTTCCTTCCCCTCCCCTATACATTCAGCCTCACAACATTTCCCAATTGGGGATGCCATAGTCTCACTGGCTCCAGACGGTTGGGAGCAGTTGAGACTCTTGTGCGGTATTCATGTAAAAAAAAAAATTGTGGTGGACATTAAATTAAAAACGACCAATTTACGTTGGAACACAAATTTGCCGTACATAATTTAAAATATCGACCGCAAAAAAAATATTTTTTTAAAGGTTTTGTTTTTATATTTTTATTTACCTAATCGTTATTTATTTCATAAAACATATTTACAAAGCAAATATGTTTTTTTTTAAATACCAAAAACCCGCAAATAATTTATTTCTAAAATTATGAAAATTGATTTTTTTTTCATGGCATATACTCGTACTTCAAAATTTTAAACAAAAATAAATAATATACTTCTCATCGGTACTATAGTATATTTACTAACTCTTCTATTTTATAAAGATCAGGCATAAATATTATAATATATTTGGTCATATTCTAAAAAAAATAGTCAGGACAATGAATAGGACAATATCCGAAAAAGGGTTCCTAAGTAGGAGATTTTGCACTTTGGACCATTTTTTTAGGTCCGACATTTTATTTTTTTCTAGGCTTATAAAAAATCCCGGTTAAACAAACCAAAGGCCAAGATGTGTTTGTTCTACTTGCAGTATTTAATCAAATCATCTATGATATTTCTAGGCCATCAAATTTTCAAATCAAAAACACATGATTTTACATTACTTCGAATTGCAAATAAGGAACTCCAATGAAAAATATGATGGCTTCAAAAAAAAAAAAAATATATATATATATATAACTTTTATTATATATTATTTATGTATAATAATATGTATAATAATAATATGTATAAATAATACGTAAATAATAATATGTATAATAATACGTAGAAATTAAAAATCGTTATTTAAAAGTGAATAAAAAATCATCTCATCAAAACATGAGTTATGTTGGTACCATTGCATTTGGAACATCTGACGTCACGTGCGCATTCTGTTTTTGGATTAGTATAAAAGAAATATTTTTCACTTTTGCTTTGTATTTTTAATAAGTATTTTTTTTTTAGTTTTGGCGAAATTTTAACTTAATTTGAATTTTGACTTTAAGCTCTGTAATTGTTGTTCAATATAAAAAAAAACTATTATTAGTGAAATAGATTAGAGTATTCATGAGCAAACCAATTATCAATACGGATACTATGATAATATTAATGCTCAATACTATTATTATTATTATTCAAGTTAAAGTTTCTAAAAAGGAACATAGTTTTTATATAGGCCATAGGATTTGAAGCGTTTTGGTGGGCTTTGAAAAATTGAAAACTATGAAAACTAAAAAAGTTGGACTGGAGTTCCTTATTATGAGATACATATTATTTACCTGTCTTATATATCTAATACATAATATATGCATATTATGCACATAACACAATATCCTTTTTCTGTGATACCAAAAACTGAATTTCAAATGGTGAACTCTGGCGTCACGAATTTTTCGAAGCTTTTTCTCGCTGCAAACTATTTCACATCATCGTAATGTCGGAATTTCTATCATGAGTTATAATTGAGTTTTCAAATGATAATTACGATGATAATAAGTCGATATTTATCAATAAAAAAATTGCTCAGTAAGGAAAAATAAGCGAAATCTAATTATATTGATATACTTAATTACTAACTTACCATCACATCCTCGTCCTTGGGCGTCTCCGACTTTTTCTACCATTCACATCCGTGTCATGCATTCTCGTTGCACCCATTTCTTCGTTCATCCGCTCTACATGCCCAAACCACCAAATCGTCCCTTTTCTTATCGTACTCATTTTTGATATAATTACAGAAAAAATAATCGAATTATTTGTGCCGTTACCGCAATAAAAATTAGGTAGTTAATGTAATTATTTGTCCATATTTACGATTTTCCCACCGTTTTTATGAAACGTGCTTTATTTTGTTTTTATAATATTTAAAAAATTTAAAGGGACTAAAATGTCGTAACTTTTATCTATAAGTACCTACTTATTTACGCACGTAATATTATTATTTTATTATGTTGTTTAATATAAACATAACGACACTATAAATATATTATTATTAAATCAGTAAAGATGTAAATAATAATATTATAAGTCGACATCTTTACTGAATAAATTCGTAAATAATTTGATTAAATAATATTACATGCGCGGTACTTTAAATATTTTTTTTACATTTATTTCCCTTTTAAAATTTAAAAACAAAAACATAATGTTGCGAAAAATGACACTTCGTTTGATGGTTTTGGGAAGAGAAATTCAATTTACAAAATGCATCAAGTAATCCCAGTGCAATAATTATGTCAAAATAAATCTTTGAGGAAATAATTGAATAACGTTAATGTCGCACTTATTTACCCGCTAATGAATCGTTGCAGATTTACTTCTCGTATTTTTATCGTTTCTGGCTTCGCATATTTATAGTACCATAGTAAATGCATGTGTAGAATTTATAAAGAGCGGACGCGACGGCCCAACGAAATAATTATTTCCTATATAATATAGAATATAGTGTGAAACCCATTGCACAACGAATCGCTATATTTACCATTCAACTATCAAACTAATCTACCACCATTCAATAGCTGATAACGCCAATGATAAAACTTTAAAATCCCATAAACCAGTACGAAATAATAGCTCATCGTGCAATCATGGACGAAACGTCAAACTTTGACGTTTGCCGGCAGTATCTGAAATAACCGAAAAATCATTTTTCAATGCGTTCACTTAAAATTTAAAACCCGTCCAGCTGCGTGCTTCCTTAAAATTGCAACGCAAGACTTATGCGAATAAATATAAAAATTTTAATAATCACCTCTCGTTCAGTTGGAACTTGCAGTCAGAATTTTGATGACAACAGAACGTAACTGAGGTTTATTTCACTTTTGTGTTCACTTTATATTTCAAATTAGCTCTGATAAGCTAAGAGAAAAGGTCAAGGATAAAGGTTTATGTTTTATTTATATGTGGATACGTAACGTTCAAAAGGGCAGCGAGCAAGCAGTATTACTCGCACGGAGTAATATTACGGAATAGACGGTGCACGGAATTCAGTAAACGAAGTTATCATGCGTTCGGTAGGGGAACCGACCGCTATCGATCTCGAACTAACGTACACTGAAACAGCGTGGAACTGATGCGCGCATGCCCTGCGGCAGGGAACACCAAACTGTGGGCAGGGAAACAGCACTACACTCGCAAAAATAGCTATAATCCTACATAGCAACATCAAATAATAATAAATTATCTTTTTATTTTTATAAACAATAATTATTAATCTAAAACACTCATCCAAATTGAAAAAAAACCTTCCGAGCAAAGATAAATGTCGCCGGCAGGACTCGAACCCGCACCCTTCTAATGTCCGGTTAGATGCTCTACCGTTGAGCTACGTCGGCTTATCGCAAACCCGCCAAGTTAATCAATATATACTAGTGTTCCATTCAATAAGTACTGTTTTTATTATATTTTCACCTGTAAACAACCAACTTTATTTGTATGAGAGAGGCTTGTAACGGCTAAATCCCTCAAATAGATGGCGTCGAGACAAATTATGTCTACATTTTATTGGTGAAAATTGCTTTGACTTGTCAAATATTTATTAATTGATAAACTAAAGTTCTTAAAACTTAAGACAAGATTTTTGTGCATAGCGCAAAGGGTAACAATTATTTTTATAAACAATAATTATTAGCCTGAAACACTCATCCAAATTGAAAAAAACCTTTCCGAGCAAAGATAAATGTCGCCG